>JBBPBX010026807.1:8966-37797 GCA_038048925.1 Garcialebias charrua | reverse complement strand
AGACAGACAGACAGACAGACAGACAGACAGACAGACAGACAGACAGACAGACAGACAGACAGACAGACAGACAGACAGACAGACAGACAGACAGACAGACAGACAGACAGACAGACAGACAGACAGACAGACAGACAGACAGACAGACAGACAGACAGACAGACAGACAGACAGACAGACAGACAGACAGACAGACAGACAGACAGACAGACAGACAGACAGACAGACAGACAGACAGACAGACAGACAGACAGACAGATAGACAGATAGATAGATAGATAGATAGATAGATAGATAGATAGATAGATAGATAGATAGATAGATAGATAGATAGATAGATAGATAGATAGATAGATAGATAGGGTGGAAATTGTCCTTCGGCTCTCCAATCATAAAATGAAATGCATTCATTCAATTAAAAATATAAACACTTAGTGCATAGAATAAAACATTTTGCATACCATAAGTAGATGTTATAATTTGGTTTTGTTGAGAATAGTTATTGCACTCGGAACAAAGGACTTCTTATAGATGTTCTTTGTTGCCAGAGGGACCCTGTAACGCCTTCCTGAGCTCAGAGGTTCAAACTGACGAAAAAGAGGATGGGCACTATCTGCTAAAATATTTCTTGCCATTTTTCTTGTTCTTTCTGTAAACAGTTGAGCGAGGTTTTTTTTGTGGTTTCCCCACTATTTTATTTGCCGTTTAAACTATTATTTAACGTTTTTTTTTTTTTTAACCAGTGCTCACTGTGAGCACATCAGACGTGTCCCCACCACCACAGACCCACAGTGGACAACATGTTGGGAAATCTCTGATCCAGAGAACCAGGCCTGAATTAACATTAAGATCAATGAGCCTTTTTAAAAGAATGTTCGTTTTCACTGAGTTAAAAGCAGAACTAAAATCTACAAATAAAATTCTTACAAAACTTTTGGGGCTCATCAAGTGTTTTGTAACTGTAATCAATAGAGTCAACACAGCGTCATCAGTGCCTCTGTTGCTTCTGTGTGCAAATTGGTGTGGGTCTAGAGCAATGGCTACAGAATTGGCCAGATGACTGACAAGAACCCGTTCCATAGTTTTCCATAGTACAGTACAATATGGCAATGGGCCTAAAATCATTAAGTGCAGCAGCACTCTGTTCCTTCGGCACTGACTTATTATTGAAAATTTCCACGCTTTGGGCACAGTTTTCAAATTGATAAGGTACTGGAATAGCTGTGTAAATACACCTTTCAACTGGACAGCACAGTCTTTTAACAGACGGGCTTTAAGGCCATCAGGGCCAGTAGCCTTGTTTGATTTTAATTTAAAGAGGCTTGTTGCAACATCATGCTCACTGATAGTTATTAGAGTGTCCAAAGGAAGGTTCCTACACAACTCATCACTTTCTATCTTGCAGTCCATGGTCCATTTAATTCTCGTTAAGCAGCTTTACTTCACTTCAATCAGTTCAGGTGATGCCTATCTGATTTATAGCTAACTGTTTGTTTTTTCAGTCACATACCTCCACCACTCCCAACGCCAAGAACATCAAGGCTGGCTTTTCCTGCTCCAATCCTGCATCACAATTAGTAAAAACAAATATATTTCTAATGACCCTTAGCATAAGACAGTTCAGTATGTGGTCATGCACTTATGGTCTGAATATTTTTAAAAAAAGCACTCTACAAAGTAGGAACTGCATGTCTAAACTTTGAGACATTGTAGTGCTGTTCTCTACACAGTGTTTCAAAAGCCCACTGATCCACAGACTGACTCCATGTTGCTGCACCACTGAACACTAAAGGAAATCATTCCTGTCTGTGGCCTCCAGATTGCGAAACTCCGGACAGTGGAAACTCAAAGTGGAACAATGCACCTTTTGAACTCCCCAGGCAGAAGGGTTTGGACACCCTTGAGAACAGCTGTATGCTCTCCTGACTTCTCCAAGTAGAACTGGAAGCTGTTCACTGCACAGCCCTCGTAACAAGTGTGCTTTGCTTCTGCAGCCATGACTTGATCTCTGCAACACAAAGCAAAATTTACTCCCAGTGACTTGGCGGACTTCAAACATGTACTTATGTTTTAAAAGTTACCGTACCTTGAATTTGTGGATATGATGAGTAGAGACAGGATCTGTGAGCTTCACTCTTCCAAGCAGCAGGGTTTCACTCTGCTCTGCAGGCGAGCTGTTCCTCGTCTTCTTTCCTATTAGCTTTTTGTTGCGTCACTCCTGAACTTTGACTGAATAAACAGAGCCCGCTGCTATGTTCATATATGGGAAAACTATTCTCTGCACATGCTGGTGAAGATTCTCAGTCATCCAGGACATGATTAAATCAAAAAAAGCGTTCAATACAGAAACAACTGGACTTTATTTGTAACAGAAGACGTTTCGCTTCTCATCCGAGTATGCTTTCTCAATTCAAAGAGCAGCCTGTGGAAGTAAGGCTTTTAAAAGCTGACAGAAGACACACACATACCTACTGTACACTAGAGGCTGACATTTTTTCGGGAATCCCACGGGTCACGTGATTCCCACGGGATTCCTGTGGGATGGGAATCGAGTTAACTGTTATTCACGTGATTGGGACGGTACAGGATCGAAAGTTAACGGGAGCAGACGGGAGCGGGAGTCGTGACAAAAAAAAAAAAACATGTCGCCATTTTGTAGTTCTCTTTCCCCCAGCTTGCACTGTAACGCAAGTTAAAAGAACTACATGACCCAGAAGGCAACGGTACTTCCGGCCACTGCTTTCGCCGGAATTCAAAGAGTAGCAGCAATGGAGGGAGTAAAGACGAGCGGAGAATCCGATGTGGTTAAAGTTGATTTGCAACGCAAAGTAAGAACTAACGATATTTCTATTAAGCTCACAGAATTGGCAGGAAAGTCGCAAATATTAACGAACTTTGCGAGAGTTGAGTGTGACGGTGTTAACACGCTGTATGCCGCTTGTAAGACGTGCTTAGTTTTAGTCAAGTACACCAGTGAGTCTATGTTGGGGTTTATTCAATTAACTGACCTCCAAATGAGCTAAAAACAGAGACTAAGGTGGTCCTCTGCAGGAAAATCTATAGAGATCACAGGCCATGTACTACGTTTTGTGCTCTTTAGTGATTTAATTTATTTTTTGTTTACATTAAGGCAAAATATGCCTCCCTCTACTGCCACAGATGAACTGTTTCTGTTGCTATATCTATTTAAATCAAACTGCAAAACACAAAGTAGCCTAATCTTAAAAACATTGTGGTGAAGATTAGATCAAATTAATTGTATTTCTTACGAGTAAATTAGGAAGAAAAGATGGGAGCGGTACAGGAGCGGGAGTCATTTTGAATGGGAGCGGGATGGGAGTGGGAGTCATTGCACCAGGAGTGGGACGGGACAGGAATTAATTTTTTACTCAAGCCTGGGAGTGGGACGGGACAGGATTATTTTCTGTGGGAGTGGGACGGGACAGGAGTAGAAATTCACTCCCGTGTCACCCTCTACTGTATGTAAATTGACAAATCACACCTCACACCTGAACAGTAGGGGTTTCTCAAAGTCTTTCTTAGTCCAATTCACAAACGAGGCTCCTCTGTTACCATCAGGTGTGAAACGTCTGGGAATCAGCCCCAAAGTTGCATTATATGTTTTTGAAAGTTGGAATCTGAGGCCTCCTCCTCTATTATTTGTGTTCCACTGGAACACAAACTTTCTGTCATCAGACATTTACAGCATCGGGCCGAACACATCCCCACGAAGACAGAAGGGAAGGAAAAGGAACAGAAACACATTGAAAAATCTCTCCAAACATGTGGATATCCTAACTGGGCCTTTGTCAAGTCAGCGCGGAAATCTACAAAACGCACTAATAAACAGAAAAAGGAGAACAGTCGAAAAAACATTGTCATCCCTTATGTGGCTGGAGTATCAGAGAATTTCAGAAGGATTTTCAACAAACACAACATCCCAGTACATTTCAAACCCAGCAGGACTCTCAGACAGAGGCTGGTCCACCCTAAGGACAAAACACCTACACACAAACAGAGTGGTGTGGTTTATGCGGTCCAGTGCAGCGAGGACTGTCCAGACCTATACATTGGAGAAACTAAACAGCCTCTTCACAGAAGAATGTCCCAACACAGGAGAGCCTCCTCCTCTGGACAAAACTCAGCTGTTCACCTCCACCTCACGGACAAGAGACACTCATTTGAGGACCAGAATGTGCACATTTTGGACCGAGAGCACAGGTGGTTTGAGAGGGGTCTGAAGGAAACTGTTTATATTAAGAAAGAACAGCCTTCTCTTAATAGAGGAGGAGGCCTCAGATTACAACTTTCAAAAACATATACAGTAATGCAGCTTTGGGGCTGATTCCCAGACGTTTCACACCTGGTGGTAACAGAGGAGCCTCGTTTGTGAATTAGACTAAGAAAGACTTTGAGAAACCCCTACTATTAAGGTGTGAGGTGTGATTTGTCAATTTACATACAGTAGGTATGTGTGTGTGTTCTGTCAGCTTTTAAAAGCCTTACTTCCACACGCTGCTCTTTGAATTGAGAAAGCTACTCGGATGAGAAGCAAAATGTCTTCTGTTACAAATAAAGTCCAGTTGTTTCTGTATTGAACGCCTTTTTTGATATTCTCTGCACATAAATAAGATTTTTGTTTTACTCACTTATTGCCTCTTTTCATCCACATAAGCTTAGCCTCATCTCTATTCAAACGTTTAATGCATTTAAACTCTTGTGTTATCTGTTGGATTCCTTTTACAGGATGGCTTGTCATAACTGCAGTAATCCATGGTGTCCACCAGATGAAGACATTAGTCCACATATCAAGCTGGACAAGTTCCGTTGATAATAATAATTTGTCTTAGGATACAGCCTCCCAAAAGGCACAGAAACATACTAGTTATCAGGTTTATTCAACAGCAGGCCCTGACGGTTTATAAGCTGTAGACATATATCTAATGATCACTTCACAAAGGTTTCATTAAAATCCAATCAAAGGTTCATGAGATGTTTTGCTAACAGTTGATTCCAAGAGTCGATACTAACGTAATAAACAAAGATTGAGGAGTATGTGTTGTGAATTTGTGTTGTGAATTTGACTACTACTACCACATCAGATTTAAGTTCAATATCTGTATAACTTGACTATAGCTGCAATAGTTGCACATGTAATGATAACTTTCTCTTAATTTCATTAAATTTGCAGACTGGTTCATGAGATATTTTGGTAACAAACAGTCTCATGAACACAAACATACACAGGCAAAAACAGTATTTTCCCTTCCGTGATGAGCTAGTTAAGGTGACCAAACATCCATTAGTAAGACCAAATCAGTTTTTGAAAGGACAGAACAAGCTATTAACCCTAAATGTATTTAAAAAAAATCAATATAAATTCTACCTTACAATATTAACACATTGAACATTGAATTTAGCCTTTGTCAGGGCTCATAACTTAATTATACAGTAATTGGATATCCTGATGCATGCTCAATAATCCAGGTAGATAAATCTAACAAGATTAAATCAGGTCCTCTGGACGGAGTTTTCTTTGTTGAATCCGTCCAGAGGACCTAACCTTGTTAGAAATAATTGGATAGTTTCACAAATCCAACCAATAGGCTGATTGCACATTTTTATTTTTAACTAAAATAAATTTATTTAAAAAAATTTGATCTTAAAAGTTGACTTTCACCATGTATTTCAGCTGCTGCTATATTACTTGACAGTCTTTTTTATTTTTATTTTTTTCAGCAGCAATGCAATGGTTGCAGCTGTATTACAACTTTTTTTGGAACAGTTTTGATAGTATTCAATTGAAATCTAAACATAAAAAACAACAACAAGTGAGCACATCAAGGCAGGCCGGTGGTGGGCACAGTTCTGCTAATCTGCTAACACCTGAACAATATTTTTGTTTAGCTAATTAGCGTTTTCTCTAACTTTGTAAACCGTTAGCAGAATTAGCTTCAGCTACATTAAGTTTAGCCAACTTTAAGTCGTGCTTTATAAATGAAATGGTATGGTATCTAACAAAATTCACAAGCTTGTTCCTGTCTGTTGTGGGCATGTCTCAAGGAGTCCATTACACAGGCTACTGGTTTACTACATGAACATGTGACAAGACGTGATTGGTCTTAACCAACTTAATTATAACTATTATAACTTGGTCATAACTTAGTTATGCTGCTAGGCTTAGACTGCTGGAGGACAAACTGACCACATTTTCTCACTCTGCTGCTGTCTTTAATTGCTATACCTGCTATCAACCGGTTGACGCAGATGGCTGCTCGTCCTGATCCTGGTTCTGCTGGAGGTTTCTTCCAGTTAAAATGGGAGTTTTTCCTTTCCACTGTTGCCTTTGTGCTTGCTCAGGATGGGAGACTGTGACAAAATGACGAGTCAGTGTAATCTGTTGGCTTCCTTAGATAAACTTTACTAATTGGTTTATATGTGAATGTTTCTGTATAGTGCCATGAGACGACTTCTCTTGTAACTTGGCTCCATGCAAATAAACTGAATTGAATTAAACTAACATGACCTACATGAGCACAGTTTGACTTTAAACATGAGAGGATCCTCAGCTGTTCACATCAATTGTATATAAACTTGTTATTTCAGGGTTTAATGACTGGTGACTTTAAAAACAGCCCCATGTACAATCTCAGTTTGGAGAATAAGGGTAAAAGGTAGTAAAACTGTATTTGTTTGAATCAAATACTAGATGTTGCATTTATCAGAAAGCTTGTCATGCTGCCATACAGGTTCTGTTATCTATCACGACCTTAAATATGAAATACTTACTCATGCAAAGGCCTGTCCATGTTGTCATGATCCTGTTTGTATGCCAGATATGCTATTTCAAGGGCATATACATACAGACCAACAATAACCAGCTCCAAAGCAACTCTAAAACCACAGCATTCTTTAAAGCAAGCAGTTTTACAAATATTAACTTGTGGCAAAAAAATAAATAAAACAAATACTGCAGTTCTTTTTAATTTTTTTTATTGAGGTTTATTTTTATTTTATAGTTCAGGCTCTTACTGATATTAATACAACCTGCAACCGTTTTAATGTATATTGCACAATCACCTTCAGCTTCTCTAAAACGAGTCTCAATGAAAAGTTAATTGTGCAATTTTCTATTTATTTTTAGATTTGAAATGAAGCAGAGGGCTCGCCGCTGACAGCAGAAGCATCATGGGGCTTTCAGCTATAGCCTGCTAAGTGTAGCCCATTAAAAATCATATGACGGCAAAATCTGAAGCTTATTTTTGTAACCGACTAAAGACAGATCTTTATGATGGGAGGAATCTGAGTTCCTCGTAAAAAAAGGACAATTACATGAAAGATGTTTTCAATTTGCACAGAATTATCCAAGATAGTTATTGAACTTAATCATTAACAGCACAGGTAGTGAAGTGAAAAACAGGATAAAGCTGACAGTTATGGACCTTGTTTATTTCTCTCATCTATGCCATAAACCTACAACCTTATCATATTGGCATGTTTTTAAGTTGTTTTATCTATGACTATGACTCCAAGGTTGTTGTTAAAGACAACTCTGCCTTCGGCCTCCATGCTGCAGTCTGGGTGCCGCAGAAGCTCCAGCACACCAGCTCTCAGCTCCTGGGAGGCAGTTTTACTAAAGTCCAGCACCTCTGTGAGAAAATCAAGCAGCAGCTCTCCCTTCTCATCTCCTTCAATAAAACACTCAGTGATATCCATTTGAGATGGCAGGTCAAAGCTCTGGTAGCTCACTCCCTTGGAATCCAGGATGCTTTTGATGTCTCCTGTGGTTACGCATTGACTTATTTCTGTGTTGCAGAGCTGAGTCCTGTATTTCCGCCACAGCTTCCCCCAGCCGCTCTTCTCTGGAACAGATGCAACAGAAACAAGGCTACCATCAGCACGATACATAAGGACAGTGTTTATTAGGGCTGTAACCTACAGGTGCCTCTTGGAAAGTTAGTACTGTATATTGTGAAAAAGTTCAATCATTATAGAAACTGAAACATATATTACATAGATTCATTATACATGGAGTGAAATATTTCAAGCCTTCGTTTTTTTTGTAATTTTGATGATAATGGATAACAGATGATGAAAAAACTAAATTCAGTGTTTCAGAAAATTAGAATATTTTGAAGAGGTTCAATATTATAAACTCCTGGTGTCACATTCTAATCAACGGATTAACACCTAGACATGGGCTCACGTTAAGACACTCCTGAACCAGAGACGACGACAGAAGCGTTTAACCTGCTGAGGAGACAAATGGACTGTAGCTCAATGGTATAATGTCCTCTTTTTAGATGAAAATAGATTTTCATGTCATGTAGAAAATCAAGGTCCCAGAGTCTGGAGGAAGAGTGGAGACGTCCAGAATCCACGTTGCTTGAAGTGCAGTACTGTATTAAGTTTCCTCAGCCAGTGATGGTTTGGGGCCATGTCCTCTGCTGGTGTTGGTCTACTGTGTTTTCTGAAGTCCACAGTCAATGCAACATCTACCAGGACGTGTTAGAGGTCTTCTTCTGCCGATGGGCTTTATGAAAATGCTGATTTGATATTTGATTTTCCAGCAAGACTTGGCTACTGCCTAAGTTACCAAAAGCTAGTGATGTAATATTCTAAAATTATCTGAGAAGCTGAATATATTTTTCTTAAATGTAAGCCATAATCATCAAAATTTAAAGAAATAAAGGCTTGAAATACTTCATACTATTTGTAATGAATCTATGTAATGAATGAGTTTCACTTACTGAAATGAATGACAAGACACTGAAAACTTTTCACATTCTAATTATTATTTTTTTAGATGCATCTTTGCTCAGTAAACTCCTTAATGCACAAGTGTCAAATTCAAAGCCTGGGGGCCAAATGTGGCCCTTGTTGATATCTTATCTGGCCCCCAAGATGATGTTTTAAATGGAAAATACTTTTATCACTTTAATATGTTCAGTAATCTTGGATTATTATGTCAAAAGTGCAACAGAGAACACCATGTGAGACCAATCAAACTTTTGCTGAGGAAGCTGCAACCAAGAAAATATGTTGGGTATCTGACTTGAGTTAATGTAGATTCTGAAACTGTCCCTTAGTTCGAAAAATGTTTTAATGCTGGCCCCCATTTGTAAGTGAATTTGACACTTATGCCTTAAAGCTGCAGTATGTAGCTTTTTTTATGAACATATTTCTTCACTCTGTCACTACCTCCTGACAGACTGATGTTAGCCAGGTAATCTCTGAAAAAAAAAAAAAAAAATATTGTCCCCTTGCTTCTCCAGGTGGTAAATAAGCATTTCTAAAAAGAAAAGGTGACCCGCCATTTTCCAGCCAATAAAAACAGAGTTTGTAACCAGCCAATAAAAACAGAGCTTGAATTTGAATCAGCCAATAAAAACAGAGCTTGAATTTGAAATTCAACAGACCACAAGGGGGCAGAGCCACATATGGCTCTGAGGGGGAGGGATCAGAATGCTTTGCCTGTTGAAAATATTTCTAACTGCTGCAGTTCTACAGAAACTGCATACTGAACCTTTAATGGGAGGGTCACCATTAAAAAAATAAAAACTCCCATAGTGTTTTTCTTTAAAAAAAACAACAACGACAAAAAGGTTATAGTCTCCCAGAAGCAAAGAAAGACCTACTCTTTCCATAAGAGCAGGTGTAACTCAGCAAGTCATAAGATAACATTTAAATATAAAAGTGTTAAGTGTATCATCCATTTTATCCAGTTTCAACTACTGTATAAGCTGTGTTCTTCAGACCATGTGTCAAACAAAACATTTGATAAACTCCAAAACTGAAAGGTAACTTTCATTTTAGGAAAATAGTAAAAATAAAGTATTTCTTAACCAACTCCAAATCCAGTTTTGTGTTTGTGTTGTGATGCGCTCAGTGCAACGTGCCACTAACAGGGAAGTCTGTGGATGGAGTGCATAACGGCACCTCACAAACAAACATACAGGAGTTTGTGTGTATCCTACACTTCAACACATTAAAATACTTGCATTTATGTGTAATAGAAAAACTCCTGTGTGCATATCGAGGTGCCTTTTGCTCTGCCAATGGAGTGCCTCTCAAGGTGTGCTTAGCAAAGTGCAACAAACAGTCAACTACAATCAGTGCAACCAAATTATGTTCTTCCTTCTTTTCCCCCAGTAAATGTAGTAGCAGGGTTTTTCTCTGACAAAATCAATTTGAGGAATTTGAGAAAGCTCCTCGGATGAAGAGCAAAACGTCTTCTGTTGCAAATAAAGTCCAGTTGTTTTTGTATTGAAAGTTTTTTGATTTTATCATGTCCTGGATGACTGTGAATCTTTACCAGCATATTTCTGGGTAAATATTCAACAGGTTTGTAAAGAAAGTCAAAAAATGTGTCATTACCTCTTTCAGGAAATTCAAAACTTTTACTGAATATGTAAAAACAAAACAAAAAAAACTTGCTAACAGTTAAACAAAAATATGATTCTAGCTCACATCTGCACTCTCAGCAACACTCAGTTTGGAGATACTCATTGGGATCTCTGGTAAACTGTTTTCATCCTTGGAGTATGATGCATGTTGATGCATAACAAATCATGTCACTTCCAAGCGGGAAAAAACAAGGACATTTCTTAATCTAAAATGAGATCAATCAACTCACCAGACACCAGAATAATAATCAGCTTCCCGTTCTTATTGAGGAGACTCTGGAAGAAGCTGATGGTAGCACCGGGATCCTTCACGTAGTACAGCATCTGTCGATTTCACCACACATAATGAGCTGCTTGCTGCATTCACGGAGTGCCTAATTATATTTCTTTGCTAGACAGATGCACTAATGGGATTAATTGCTGTCGAGTGCCACCTAATGAATATGGCCTAGATGTGTCAAAAATACAGTGTGAGAGCTGGAAAGACAGCCACACCAACCTGTATCATGTGAATGAAATCTGCCTTCTTTGTCATCTTCGTCTGCTTCCAGTGCTCCTCGAACTCTGAGGCAGTCATCTTGTTCCAGGTAAACTTGATGTAGTTTAACTCTGGTTTCTGAGACACTACAACTTAAGTAAGACATTGAACAGTTAAAACATGAACACTATTTGTCTGCTGATTACTTTTTGACACAAATGTTATAACAACAAACATAATCTTAGCTTCTTTATTGATCTGAGTGATTGACACAGCTAAAGTACATGTTTTTTGTACAACTAAACCGTTTTTAATTGGTCAAAATCAGAATAAGCTTTATTACTACTGCACCAAAGTACAGTGAGATTGTGTCCCAACATTCTTTGAAGTAATGCATATTGTACATCACCTTTAATGCCAATGCGTTTAGCTATAATTATACTGTACTTTGAAGAAAAGCAACAAAGCTATAGCTGTTTTATTCAAACCTTGTAAATTATGTTATGAGCAAACTCTTGTGAGATCTGTTAGATTTTGGAGTATGTGTTGAGGATGACCTTCATCTACTAAGACATCAGATTTCAGCTAATACTTTAAAGTCATTTTTTTATGTTTGCTAAGGTAGATTAGCTGTGACATTCATCTTGAATTTGGGATTGACTTTAAAAGTTACTTAGTTGTATAGGTACTCTGTAAAGGGTTTAGAGGGGGTCAGTTTAATACTGACCTCCTTTTTACCTTAATTTACTTATTCAGATTGAATAGTAATTTCACGGATTCTCTTCTTTTTCAGTTTATTCAATATTTCTGTGATCTTTATGATGGATAAATAAACAGAGCCATTAAGTGACAAAGACGTTAACTTAGTTTGATATGTCAAAGAGACACTATCATTTATTTAAAATAAATCAACTAAATTAACACCATTACACTTGATTGACATGATTTCACTTTCTTTCAAATTAATACGTCAGCACACTTAAATTTAACACAACAGACATAAATATTGGATGTTAACATATTTAGTCTGTGGGCTCTTCAGCTTAAAATAGTTTCCAGCTTAGATTGAGAGGGAAAGGGAAAAGGAGGAATAAGAGGTTGGAGAGATTAAGTTATTTATCTCGAGTGTAACCAGAGATGACACTTTCCATCCGACTTCGGCTAAATCCCAGGTACGTTTGTAAACAGCTCTTTACCTTTTGACGATGCGTCTGATAAAGATATCACCAGCCTCCCAGGTGCACAGAGTCCTTCCGGCCCTCGTACGTCTGAACTGGTCGTTTACTTCCAACGTCTCCTCGGATCCGCGTCAGCCGTCAGAAACATGTGGCAGCTTCTGGCCGACTTCAAGACGAGATGTTTCTCAAAGAAAGTTCATTAGGAACTTTGGAGCTTTTGCTCGGGGAACTGGATGGAGGCGTCCATCAGTTCTAGCTGACAAGTTAGTCTTTGGCTCTTGACCAAGCTTGACCAGCTGCAAGGCAGAGAGCTTTCAGGTCTCTGTCCATTCAAACTCTCTGTCCATTCAAAGACTGAAGCGTTTCCGCACAGTTAGAACTTAAAAAGCAGGAACACAGAGAGGAGTTCACTTGCCTTATCAGGCCCAAGGTTACAAGCAGCAGCAGAGAGAAATGTTTAGGAAAAAGATAGATAAAGCTGGAGCCCTGCTCATGAGACTGTCTCTGAGTTTCTAAACAAAACCGTCCGGTCTCTGTGACCCGAAGGCTTCACCTTTAAACACAGCAGTGAACACAGTTTAACTCTTACAGAATGACACAGCTTAAAAGCACACATCATGAAAATGACAAAAGTTATTCTTTTGATCACATCAGCCTAAAATCAAAGATAGAAATAGTCTCTTTTGGTGACTATATTTATCAGATTACAGCTTAATGAATGATTTTGTAGTAAATGTCTTGCTTTACTGAGAGGTCAGTAAAGGTCATCACTGGACAGTTCAAAAGTACACAGGTGTCTTAAAAGTGGACAAGGTCATGCCCACTACAACTCCAAGTGAATACTTTCAGAGAATTTCATTGAAATCCATGTAGTTATCTGTGAGATGTCCTGCTAATAGAAAAGAGATTGAAAGTTTTGAGTAAAAATACTGCACAATGTGTAGTGATCAAATTATGTGTTGGGGATAATGCTCAGCCACTTCTTCTTTTGGCTTTTCCCTCTTCAGGGGTCGCCACAGCGAGTCATCCTCCCCCATCTCACTCTGTCCTCTGCATCCTCTGTCATCACTCCAACTACAGTATACAGTATCCATGTTCTCTTTAACTTCATCCATATATCTCCTCTTCATCTTTTTCTAACATCCTTCTACCAATATACACACTGTCCCTCCTCTGGACATGCCCAAACCATCTCAGTCTGGCCTCTCTAACTTTATCTCCCAGTTGTTCAACCTGTGCTGTACCTGCCAAGATCTGCAGCTCCTGCTCTACTTAAGCCACAACCAGACGTTCAGCCAACGCTAGAACATTATTGCCTTGGGTAATATCGTGACAGCCAGTAAAGCCTTAGTTCGATCAGCCTGTACTAACCTTTTGCCTTTCTGTCCGTCTGCTCAGCTCCTGTCCGCCCTGCCTATCCAAACTCCTCCTGGAAGCGCCTGGTTGCCAATCCTGCACACCAAACCCATAACTGAGAAACTGCACTCTGGATCCATCAACCATACTACACCATCGATCCGTACTCACCTCACTGGATTTCCTACCGTCTCTGGACTCCGTACTCCGTATCCACACACCTCTCCAATGCCATCTGCAACCACATTCGACAGTAAGACCAACCACTCCTTATCATCCCAGTTATCTAAGGATCATTCAATATCAAGATATTCACCTCGTCTCCTTTTCTCTCCCACAGCCAAACCTACTGTAGCACTGTAAATAAACTATCACATTTTTGTATCCCTGTGTCCTCGTGTCTTTGGTCTGCCATTTGGGGTCAAATATATCAAAACCATGCTAGAATGTTCGAGCCAATGAGACCCTCAAGGCCAGACCAAAGATAGTCAGAAGGATCAAGCCATTTTAGTACAAAACGCCCGGATTTAAAATAATGAACAAACTCTAACAAAAATACTCTTTCAACAGAACAAACTTGGTAGCATTATATACATGCCCTCGGACAACAAATTGCCACCATTGCTGCCAAGGATCCCGAACCCCCTGTCCACCTGAACCAACACCAGTCCCAGCGTCCACATTCAGACACAAACCTGATATCTGACCTACCGAACTCTTTGGAGGAGATTCCAAACTTGTTGGTGGTTTCCTTCTTCAGTGTGAGCTTGCATTTAACCAAGCTCCCATCAGGTACGCCTCTGACTTGGCCCGTATTTCTTATATTGTCAGCGCCCTTAAGGGCGAAACTCTAAAGTGGGCTCACCGCTGCTCACACTCATTAGCCTCTCTGCCATGTGTTTCCTTTATAAAGGACTTTCGGTTAGCTTTTGACCACCCTCTGTTACAAGAGGAGGCCCAACAAAGATTATTTACCATCAGACAAGGGCCAAGATCAGTCGCTGAGTTCTCTATCCGCTTCTGGGTAATCGTGGAAGAGTCTGGATGGGGAGGGATTGCATTAAAGAGCGCCTTTCGGAATGCACTAAACTATAATATTAAAGACCAGATCGCCACACGAGAACCTCCTCGGGACTTAGAGGAACTAATCAGTCTCGCCATTCGCATTGACAGCAGAAATAAGGAACATGAATTGGAGAAGGACTAGAAGTCTTGGGACCGCCCCCCCAACCGAAAGTAGTTCCTTGACACCGGCTCTCCCCGAACCAGAGCCAATGCAGGTGGGCCGGGCAAAACTATTCACGGAAGAGAAACAATGTAGAATCTCCGCCAATTAATGTCAATACTGTGGCAAGAGTGGCCACTATGTGAGAAACTGTCAGCTCCGTTTAAAAGGAAGAAACCCTCAATAGTTAGGAGACATTGGTGGGTAATGTGACCTCTTCTCCTGATAAATTTTTGTCTGCCTGCAATAATTTGTTTTGAGAAAGTAAACTTCCCCATCCAAGCACTAATTGACTCTGGAGCGGAACAAAATCTTATTACTCTGGATATTGTTAAACATCTTAACCTGCCTATGGTCCCTTTAAATAAATCTATTAATGTCTCAGGTCTCACCGGCCAAACCATTACCTCCATCTCCCACTGGAATCGAGACATTCACCTAGTTCTTTTGGGTAACCATCATGAGAAATGTGATTTATTTTTTATTTTTGACTCTCCGAAACCTCAGCTTATTTTAGGTTTCTCCTGGCTATTAAAACACAATCCTCAGATGAATTAGAGGGATATCCTGATTGAACGTTGGGGCGATACCTGTTCTGACGAATGTTTACGCTCAGCCATTTCCTCTGGGTCCTTCGCACCCCCCATCCAAGAAGAGATTTACCTTTCCAAAGTACCCTCCGTATACCATGCTCTTGCTCTGGTCTTCAGTAAACAGGATGCTATCTCCCTACCACCTCACAGACCCTATGATTACCCCATACAGCTCCTTCCTGGTGCTTCCCTGCCATCCATCAGACTTTACAACCCGTCAGGCCCTGAGAGGGAGACTATGAGACAGAGGAGTCTTTAAAATCAGGCATAATCCGCCCGTCCACTTCCCCCCATCAGTGCAGGGTTCTTCTTTGTGTCCAAGAAGGATAAGTCTTTGAGACCCTGCATTGATTTCAGAGGACTTAACAAAATCACTATAAAGATTAAAGCCCCCAGTATAGCTCTGCGTACGTCCATACGCCGAGGTACGCACGTAATACGCAAAGGTACAAGCGTACCCCCGCAGAGCATGTACGCGCAAAGCTCAAATTTTACGACCGCGTACGCAAACGCGGTGTCGCACAATACACTACCCGGCGCCGGACTGTTTTGTATGCGACACCAATGTATTAAATTCCCCATACTTCATCCTTGATCTGGCCTTTTCTTTTGTTTTGTTTTTTGCCAAAAGGCAAGTGATCAATTCCTCCTCAGTTGACGCCATGACTGAAATGATGAGAAATTAACAAATTTGTCACAAATGAATTAAACTCAAGTCCAACGTGGCTGCGGGAGGGTCTGGAGATTTCCTGGTGGCTGGTCTGATGTATGGGCTGCAGGACCAACGCTCCTTGTTTTTTATTTATTGATTAGAACTTTTTATTAATAACATATAAACACAGAACACCGCTGTGGCTGGAGCTGCCAGCTCTCTCCTTTTTTTTTCCCGCCCTGTCAATCAATTCAGTAGGCGTGTTAGCAAATGACCAATCAGCGACCTCAATTTGTCCCGCAGGTAAACGCTCCTTGTCTGGAGCAGCGCTGCAGTTGCTCAAATGACGTCAAGAATTTGGTGCAAAAACGCGTGAATGTGCACGAGAACGTATGCTGTGGTATAGGGTAGGGATGCACAATATAAACGGTACAAGGTAGAAACTATAGAAATTTAGCCTACGATAGAGATCTGTCTTCTACCGGCTAACCGAAAATCAGAGTTGTCAGATTTAATCTTTACTTTTTTAGTTTAAAACTGTGCATAAGTGGTGTTGAAGTGTACAATCAGAGTTGTCAGAGTTAATCGTTACTTTTTTGTGTTGAAAACTGTGCGTAAGTGGTGTTAAAGTATTTTCTTCGAGTGCTAAGTAGCGAAGCTATAAGCTAACTACGTCCGGCTTGCCGTAGTGTTGCCATATTCGGATGCATGCGCAAAACGCTGTGTTCTGTTGAAAGTTTTTTTTTTTGTCGAAAGTTAAAGTAAGCGTTGGTCAGCTTTAGAGAAACCTGCCCTCTGATCTGTGAACAGAACGCTGTGTTGTGTGATTTTACTGCGAGACCCTCTGGTCAAAGCCACAGAGGAAACTGGTTGCCTTGTCAGCTCTCCTTAAAGCTGAAGGAGACGCCCACTAGAGGGTTGGAGGGTGAAGTGTTTTCAGTGTAAAATGCTGCTCTGTTACTGTTCATTTCTTAAGTGACAATATTGGAAACTGTTAAGAGTTAACAACATATTCTTTAGTTTAAAACTTATGGCTAAAACTACACAAGATATATTTTGCACTGTTTTGCACTACAAGAAAGAAGCCTAATGCTTGAGTTGTTAATTATTTAAAAACTCTCTGGACCTAGTAGTGAAATTTTCTTAATAGAGATTATTTTGTGGTATAGCAGTTTTCAAAATAAATTATGGCAAAAGGACACCCTATGCTTTTTTTTCATTCCTATTGCAAGTTTTATACCAAAAACATATTGCGATATATATCGTTATCTCCACCCTTCACAATACATATCGTGATATGAATTTTATGCCATATTGCACATCACTAGTATAGGGCTGAACTCTCTGCATACAGTACGCACGTACGGACGTGCGTACGCACGTACGTACGCAGAGCTATACTGGGGGCTTAAGTACCACCTGCCACTTATCGACTCTGTTTATGAACAACTTCAAGATTCAAAAATATTCACCAAACTTGACCTCCACAACGCCTATCACTTAGTGAGAATCCGAGAGGGGGACGAATGGAAGACCGCATACAAGACCCCCCCTCGGACACTTTGAATATGTGGTCATGCCTTTTGCCCTCACTAATGCCCCAGCCATTTTTCAGAACCTTGTCAATGTTGTTCTAAGAGAATTTTTGAATACATTTGTGTTTGGCTACCTCAATGATATTCTCATCTTCTCCAAAGACCCAACTCAACCCACTAGACATGTTAAGGCTGTTCTCCAGAGACTCCTAGAGAACAAACTTTATGTAAAAGCTGAAAAGTGAGAATTTCGCATCTCATCCATAACCTTTCTGGGTTTTACTTTTGAGGAGGGCCATGTCCGATCCGACCCAGAGAAGATAAAGGCGGTAGCAGAGTGACCTACACCCCAGATAGGAGACAGCTCCAAAGAGTCCTGGGTTTCTCAAATTTTTATTGATGCTTCATCAGGAACTACAGTCAGGTAGCCATACCATTAATCCAACTCACTTCTTCCATCCGAAATTTTGTCTGGTCCCCAGAGGCTGAGAACGCTTTCCAGGAACTCAAGAGACTCTTCTCATCAGCCCCCATCCTCTCCCACCCAGACTCCCATCGGCAGTTCATTGTGGAGGTGGATGCGTCAGCTACAGGGGTGGGTGTGGTACTCTCACAGAGGTTCCCTACGGATGGTCAGATTCACTCCTGTGCCTTTTTCTATCAGCGACTGTCACCCGCTGAGAGAAATTATGATGTGGAAAACCGGGAACTACTGTCCATTAAGTTGGCCTTAGAAGAATGGAGACATGGCTAGAGGGAGCCAAACTACCATTTATAATCTGGACTGATCACAATAACCTAACTTACATTCAGGGGGCAAAAAGACTCAATGCTCATCATTGGTCATTGTTCTTCGCTTGCTTTAATTTCTCCATCACATACATCCCTAGCTCCCGTAACATTAAACCTGATGCTTTTTCCCGCCAGTTCTCATCTTCAGAAACCGAGTCACCTAAAAGTATCTTACCCCATTCCTGCACAGTGGCGATTATGACGTGGGACATCGAAAAGGAGATCCTTGAGGCCCAAAGGAGTGAACCCGCCACTGGCCCTCCAGGGAAGAGGTTTGTTCCTGTTGCCATCACCAGTAAGGTTCTACATTAGGTTCACTCTTCCAGATTTTCTTGCCACCCAGGCATTAGGCACACTCTTCCTCTCGCTAAGAGGCATTTCTGGTGGCCTAACATGGAGAGGGACATCAGACAGTACGTATCTGCCTGCACCACATGTGCCTGCAACAAGAACAATAACAAACCCCCAGCGGATCTCCTCCTTCCCCTTCCTACCCCTGGGTGTCCGTGGTCCCACATAGCTCTGGACTTTGTAACCGGATTACAGGTTTCTGAGGGTAATTCAGCTGTATGCACTATTATCAATCGCTTTTCCAAAGCAGCACATTTCATACTTTTAGTCAAATTACCATCAGCATCAGAAACAGCCCAGATCCTGATAAAACATGTTTTTAAATTACATGGCATACCCTTCGACATAGTCTCTGACAGAGGTCCAAATTCATCTCACAAGTCTGGAAAGCCTTCTGCCAGGCCTTAGGAGCCACCTCCAACCTGACGTTAGGATACCACCCTCAATCTAATGGTCAGACTGAGAGGTGCAACCAGGAGCCCAAAGCCACATTAAGGTGCGCTATTGAAAACAACCCAACCACCTGAAGCCAACACCTGCCTTGGGTTGAGTATGCTCATAACTCCCAAACTTCATCTGCTACAGGTCTGTCCCCCTTCAAAGCCTCCCTAGGATACTCTCCACCCTTGTTTCCCTCCGAAGAATCTGACATCACTGTTCCTTCTGTTCAGCACATCTCCATCTGGGTCGTAGGATTTGGCGCCAGACCAGAGCAGCCCTCCTCTGGACAGCCGAGCAAAATAGAAGATTTGCCGAACGACACCGTTCTTCCGCACCCAAGTACCAGGTGGGGCAGAAAGTATGGCTATCTACTAAATACATTAAATTAAAAGACACACCCAGAAAAGTGGCCCCCAGGTTCATCGGTCCCTTCCCCATAATCCGAATCATTAACCCTACAGCTGTCCGTCTACAACTACAGGTAGTCCCCGATTTACGAGCGAGATCCGTTACAACGAGGCGCTCGTAAACCGGAAATCTCGTAATTTGGAACGGCCGCCACGCTTCTCGTAAATCCGGAAATTCGCTCGTAAATTGGAACGGTTTTGCTAGCGCGACTACAAACACTCGTTTTTCATCGAAAAACTGCTTATGAGTGCATAAAAATGATCGGAAACGTGTGTCCACATGTTTAGCTAACGAACTGTGGTGAAAAAACACAGGAAAACTCAGTATTTTTTGCGTTTTTTCCAATAATTCGCCAGCTCGTAAGTCTGGAACCTCGTAGATCAGAGCGCTCGTAAATCGGGGACTACCTGTACCTCCCACCATGAGAATACATCCCACATTTCATGTTTCCCAGATTAAGCCTGTTTCCATCAGTCCACTTAACCCGCCTGCCAGCCTCCCTCCACCACCCTGGCTCATCAACAACGCCCCAGTTTATTCAGTCAGACGCCTGCTGGACGTTCGTCACAGGGGTCTGAACCATCAGTATCTTGTGGACTGGGGGGGCTATGGCCCTGAGGGGCAATCGTGGGTCCCTCGATCCTTCATTTTGGACTCTCCCTTATCACCTCATTTTACAGGGACCACCCAGAGAAGAAGAAATCGCCGGGAGGCGATGTTTGAGGAAGGGGCACTGTAGGGTTCTCTGCATTTTCCTTTAACAATCTCTTTCAGCAGCTAATCAGCTGATTAGCTGCACCTGCTGACAAGATCTGCACCTCCTGCTCTACTTAAACCACAACCAGATGTTCAGCCAATGCTCAAAACATTATTGTCTTGGGTAATATTGTGACA
The DNA here is from genome assembly GCA_038048925.1 of Garcialebias charrua. Classification (NCBI taxonomy): domain Eukaryota; kingdom Metazoa; phylum Chordata; class Actinopteri; order Cyprinodontiformes; family Rivulidae; genus Garcialebias; species Garcialebias charrua. The sequence goes on along the minus strand of JBBPBX010026807.1, from coordinate 17,488 downwards.
GCCAGTAAAGCCTTAGTTTGATCAGCCTGTACTAACCTGTTGCCTTTCTGTCCGTCTGCTCAGCTCCTGTCCGCCCTGCCTATCCAACCTCCTCCTGGATGCATCTGGTTGCCAATCCTGCACACCAAACCCATAACTGAGAAAGTGCACTCTGGATCCATCAACCATACTACACCATCGATCCGTACTCACCTCACTGGATTCCTCACCGTCTCTGGACTTGGTACTCCATATCCACACCTCTCCAACGCCATCTGCAACCACATTTGACCAGTAAAACCAACAACTCCTTATCATCCCAGTTATCTAAGGATCATTCAATAGCAAGATATTCACCTCGTCTCCTTTTCTTTCCCACAGCCAAACCTGCTACAGCACTGTAAATAAACAATCACCTTTTTGTATCCCTGTGTCCTCGTGTCTTTGGTCTGCCATTTTGGGTCAAACATATCAAAACCATGTCACTCCCAGTGTTTTGTTAAATACTAATCTTGATTCTTCTAGTTATAGCTTGACTTCTGTGATCCTCCTGAACCTTGGACCTTCCTGATTGTCTCCTGAGCCTCCTTGTGATCTCTTCAGCCATTCTTTGCCTTCTACCACTTGCCCACCATTTGTATGAAACATTTTGGATTTCGACTCTGCAACAGCTCTGCCTGCATACAGTAAGAATCTGAACATCAAGACCAACCTTCCAGAAGGACCTTCTACTAATATTGTCCCTTACTTTAAGTTAGAAACCCCCTACTGCTAAGGTGTGATATGTTGATTTGTCAATTTACATATGATGGGTATGTTATCTCAGGTTTGGGCGTTATCTCAGCTTCCAATTTACATAGGTTGGTGTGTGGCATGTCAGCCTGTTTATAACTTCACTGTCAAACAGGCTGCTCCTTTGAATTGAAAAAGCCCTTTGGATAGAGGGTGAAACGTTTTCTGTAACAAATAAAGTTCAGTTGTTTTTGTATTGAAAGCTTGTTCTGATTTTATCATGTCCTGGATGACTGAGAATCTTCACCAGCATATGTCCCTTACTTTCCAGGATTCCAGTCCCGCCTTGCAGATTATCATACTGTTCATATTTATCCACCATCTGTAAATAAATACTGTTAAAACGTTCTCCTGGTTCTCAGTCCCATACTCTCTGGGTATAGAGCCAAACCTTACTGTATATACATGTATGTATGTACTTACGAACGGAAGTATGAATGAATATAACAAACATTGTTTTAAGACTTGATTATACACTCATTATGATAGGGATGAAGTTTTACTTCAGATTATGAGAAGTTGAAATTGACGCTGCTACTGCTGTTGATTACGATATGTGAAATCTTCACCTCTCCTGAAACTTCCCTCACTTCTGTTCCATCGCACTTCATTAGAAACAGCAGAAGCCACTTGGCAGAAACAATAGGTGGCACATGTGACTATTTAATAAATAAAAAGAAATCAGGTGAGAATGACTGAGGCAGTGTTAGAAACGTGGCAAGCCAATTTAAACTCCTACTTGACTTGTTAAAAGTTTGAAGTCTGAAATTTATTTTATATTAAAAAAATGCACACAAAAAAGTGCACAGTTCAGAGTCAGAGATTCTTTATTGTCATTTGCCCCACATGTGGTACATGTGATGAAACGAGACTAAATTACACAAGCAGTCCTACACTCAAGTGCTACTCTTTATATTTGTGACTGAACACAGTACACTATTTGAGGCAATATGTAAAAAAAAAAAAAATATAGATTTCATACATTTTATTGTGTGTCACACAAAAAAATGCCCTGTTGATTGGCATTCCATTCGAGTCCAACCAAATTCACTCTTTTAAAAAAAAATACATATATAAACATTATTAAACAAAGGACCTAGCTTTCCTTAAATGAAAGCATATCACATGCCATATTTCTTGCCAAAGTATCAAAGCAGATTTTAGCTCAATGTTTATAAAACTGACCAATTTATATCCAACAATGTTGAGTCAAGTCATCACTGGACAGTTTATTTTTTTTGCCAAGATGTTTCGCCCTCCATTGTTGGATTGCATACAGTAGTCCATTGTTGGATTGTATACAGTAGTCCCTTGCTACTTCACAGCTCGTTTTTTGCGGATTCGCTATACTGCGGTTTTTCAAAGTAAGATTGCACATGATACAATTGGCTGATTGATAGATGAACCATGGATTGTTTATTTAAATACATTATTTTAAATGATTTTGCACTATGTACGCAACCCACAAGTGCAGGGGAAAGCTCCTTCCTACAGCTGATCAGCTTCTCTGCCACACACATATTTCTCCTGTTGCATCGGGTTTGTGAAGAGTTAACCCTTTGCTGTCCAGATGCACCGATCAACTTTTGTCTTTCAAAGTACGCCACATCGTGAAATCATCATAATCACAAAATACGTGTTAAAAAGTTATTTTTTTAAATTATTTTAGAACTTCTCTGTTCAGTTGTTGCAGTGTAATTGATCAAAAAGTAGATTTCTGCTCTGTGCTGCAGAGCTGAAGCTGTGTGACATATGTGTTGTTCTGCTGAACTTCTCTTCTCTACAATTTAAATTTAAGTACTGTAATATTTTAAATAATCCATGATGCATGGATTGTTTATTTTAAATTTTAAATTATTTACATTTAAATTATTTAAGGAGGGAGATTTGGGAGTTACATGTGATGAGTGTGACTGCAACCTGCCACATGCCATGACAAAGTTTAATGTACTTGAACTACAGTAGCCCTACTTCACAGTTTTTCCACTTATCATGGGTAGGCGTGGTCCCAAACAACCGCGATAAATGAGGGACTACTGTACACGCTAACTCACACGAGTAAGCTTTTTTTTTCTTCTTTTTTTAGTTGGATGTCCTTCCTGATGCAACCTGGTGTCAAACCCACAACCTCTGGATTACAAGACCATGGCACTGACCACCAAGCTAACACAGCCCCATAAATGTATAAGTATATTTACATTAAAGAAGCAATTATTAAATTATATATGATGCACTGTATTGTACAGTATTCTGTTTAACAGATGATCTCAGTTTCCTTCCTTCACTTATGAGCATTATGTGAGCTGCTTATTCAAACAAAACAAGTATTGACAAGTCTGGGATCATAAGAGCTCAACAAGTTTTGCAAAGTTATTTTGAAAATACTCGTGAAGCACCAAGATCCACACTTACAATACAAAACCAGTCAAAAGAGGAACAAGTAGATCTTCACTTTGTCTTTAAAATAGTTGAGGTCTATATGTATAAAATGGCAGACTGGATAGAAAATAACAGAAGCATTTGATGAAAATAAAGTTTTACAAAAACTTTCAGTTCATGGGAGTTGATTCTTGCCGACATCAAGTTCAGAGACCAGCTCTCTAATAGAAGAGCAAATGTATAACTAATTAATTATTAAAAAAGCCAAAGGCCACTTTAAAGTATAGCTTAAGCATTAAATATACAATAAAGGATTTACTTTTGCAGGAAAATTAAATATTCAACCATTTTTACAGTGCTCGTGAGCAGCGAAATTCATACTGTACAATGTGAGAGAGCATGTACCTTTGTAGTTATGTAGCTGCTGGCTGCTAGGCTCCACCACCTCGTTATCCACCACCACCTCTGGGTGCTTTTTATGGAGCTCAGAGAGCATCTCCAAGTCAATCTCTCCTGTAGGCATCAATACAGTTTTATTTTGGAAAAAAAATATTAACAAAAGACCTTGACCAAAATTCCCACACAGACCAAAAAAAAAGGTAATGTCATATAATTGTGAGATTAAATACTGCTGCAGGGTTTTGTTTAGCAAAAAGCTCAACCTTAATATTGCAACTATTCCAGAAACGTAAAAGTAAATTACTGTACAACCCTGATTTCCAAAGTAAAAATGTGGGAACTTTGGGTGAAACAAATGGAATGATTTGAAAATTACATAAACTCATATTTTATTTACAATAAAACCCAATACAGTATACAAATCAAAGGTCCAGGCTAAGAAACTGTACCATTATTTTTGGAAAATTTAAAAAAAGATCATTTTGAATTTTATGACAATTTCTAAAAAGGGGCAAAGTGCTACAAAGAAGATCCAGCTAAAGGAGGATTTTGCAACTAATTAGGTTAATTGGCAGCAGGATACATTCCATGTCCCAAAAGCCAGCTTTGGTAAGTCACGGTCAGAGCGCCAAGGTCTCCGCCTTCGGCCAGTGCCCATGGATTCATGCACCCGACTCACATGGCCCCTCCTGTAGGTGGTGGACCCACAGGAAGGCAAACCCACATTGCTCAATCGGGCTGAGCCCAACTGGGCCCCATGGGTAGAGAGAGACCTGGTCACCAGGCGCTCGCCGACGAGCCCCTCCCTCAGGCCTGGTTCCAGGGTGGGGCCCCAATAACCCACGTTTGGGCAAGGGACATGGAGTTCCTTGCCGTTTCATGTCCATAAGAGTCTTTGTCTGGTCTGTCACCTTGAAATAATCTGCCTTGGGAGACCCTACCAGGGGCAAGTAAAATTGCCCCAGACAGCGGAGCTCCTAGGATCCTTCAGGTGCACAAACTCCTGCAACACAATAAGGTGGCAACTCAAGGAGGAAACCTCAACTGCAAAAGGGTGGATTTCTCTCTTCAGGTTGAGGCTGAGGTTCTGCCTCAAGTGGAGGAGTTTAAGTATCTTGGGATTTTGTTCACAAGTGAAGGAAGAATGGAGCGTGAGATTGGCAGATGTATCGATGCAGTGTCTGCAGTATTGCGGACTCTGTACAGGTCTATTGTACCATACCATACCATTACCATACCATACCATACCATACAATTTTATTTATAAAGCACTTTAAACAGGAACAAGTCCACACCAAAGTGCTGGACAAACAAACACGCAACAGGCAACACAGACAATGAAGTACAACACGAAAAACATAAAAACATTGCAGATCATAAATCAAACGATCCAATACAAATCAGCTGGCATTGAAAGCAATGGAGTAGTAGTGAGTTTTTAACCGGGATTTGAAAACCGAGAGGGAGGGGGCCTGTTTGATGAGCAGCGGTAACTCGTTCCAGAGTCTTGGGCCTGCCACAGAGAACGCCCTGTCACCCCTGCGCTTAAGGCGAGTTTCTGGAACTATTAAGAGTACCTGATCCTCTGACCTCAAAGCACGTGTTGTAGTGAAGAGGGAGCTGAGTTGTAAGGCAAAGTTCTCTCTTTGGTCTACGTTCCTACCCTCACATATGGTCACAAACTCTGGGTAATGACTGAAAGAATGAGATTGGGGATACAGGCGGCTGAAATGAGTTTCCTCTGCAGGGTAGCTAGACTCTCCCTTAGAGATAGGGTGAGAAGTTCAGTTGTCCGAGAGAGACTCAGAGTAGAACCACTCCACATTGAGAAGAGCCAGTTGAGGTGGTTCAGGCATCTGGTAAGGATGCCCCCTGGATGCCTCCCAAGGGAGGTGCTTCGGGCATGTCCAACTGGGAGGAGACTCCGGTGAAGACCCAAGACACATTGGGAGACTATGTCTCTTGGTTGGCCTGGGAATGCCTTGGGGTCCTCCCAGAATAATGGGAAAAGGTAGCTGTGGAAAGAGATGTCTGGGCCTCCTTGCTCAAGCTGCTGCCTCACGACCTGGCTTTGGAACAAGCGGAAGATAATGGATGGATGGCAACAAGTTAAGACATCTGTCAGATGTATGGATGGATTCACCAGTTTGTGAAAACTTGTGTCTAAAAAATGTGGAACAAACTCAAAATATTGTAGCTCAACTGTAAACTTAATATGACTATCCCACATCTAGCACCATCACATTGAACACAGGGGCCCCACAAGGATGTGTGCTGAGCTCCCATCTATTAACCCTGCTAACACACGACTGCACACCATCATACAGCTCCAACCACTTCATCAAGTTTGCGGACGACACAACAGTGGTAGTAGCCTGGCCCTCGCCCTCCTGCACAGCTCTGCTCAATTCTCATTTCCCTTCACTGCACAGTCTGGGACTTCTCTCATCCACAAGGATTTCTCCGGTAGATTTTTGTTCGGACCAATCAGAGAACAGAAGGGGCGGAGTTTTTGGCCCCTAACCTACGCCCCCACCTGTCCCAGCGCAGCCAGCTCGCAGCCGCATGTTCTCATTCAAAGCGATGCAGGAGTCCTGCATCGAGGACTGTTGTATAAATGACACAAATGTATTAATTTCCCCTTCTTAATCCCTTATCTGGAGTTTTCTTTTGTTTTTTTGGCCAAAAGTCAAGTGTTCGCTCCCTCCTCCTCCTCCTTCTCCTCCTCTCCCTCCGCTGAACAAGGAAATGCCCCCACCTGTCCCAGCGCGCAGCCAGCTCGCAGCCGCATGTTCTCATTCAAAGCGATGCAGGACTGTTTTATATGTGACACAAATTTATTAATTTCCCCTTCTTAATCCCTTATCTGGAGTTTTCTTTTGTTTTTTTTCCCAAAAGTCAAGTGTTCGCTCCCTCCTCCTCCTCTCCCTCCGCTGAACAAGGAAACGTCTCAGGTTGTCACGAGAGAATTAAAGTCAGGTTTTAAGTTGCTGCCCGAGTCCCATCAGATTTCCTGGTCTTCTGGTGTGTTGGACCAGCGCTCCATGGTTTTATTTTATTAGGACGTTTTATTATCATATAAACACAGAATATACAACGGAGCGAGAGAAAATTCAGCAGGAGGTGGAGCTGAAGTCAAGTTTAGCAGACCACAGGGGAGCAGCCATCAGCAGAGCCCACGCCTCCAGCAAGAATCGTTTGTCAATGGACAGGTCCCAGACCCTTGTCTGAAGCGAAGTGAAGGACAGGGTCTGGTTTCAACCAGGCTACAATGGTAGGTCTCATCAGCAACAACGATGAGACGGACTACAGGAACGAGGTGAGCCGCCTGGCCTTGTGGTGCGGACACAACAATCTCACTCTCAACGTGGAGAAGACAAAGGAGATTGTTGTGGACTTCAGGAAGAGGGATGCCCAACATGCCCCTCTGACCATCAACAGCACCGCAGTGGAGAGAGTAGACAGCACCAAGTTCCTGGGAGTGCACGTCTCAAAGGACCTGTCCTGGAGCAGGAACACTGCATCACTGGCCAAGAAGGCTCACCAGCGTCTCTACTTTCTCCGCAAGCTGAAAAGGGCTGGAGCTTCAACCCCCATCATGTGCACCTTCTACAGAGGTGCCATAGAAAGTGTCCTGACAAGCTGCATCACTGTGTGGTTTGGTGCATGTACTGCATCCTGCCGCAAGAGCCTCCAGCGCATCGTGAGAGCAGCTGAGAAGATCGTCGGCACCTCCTTCCCCTCACTGCAGGACTTACACAGCAACCGCCTCACTCGGAAAGCCCTCTGCATGGCAGGTGATCCCACACACCCACTACACAGCTGCTTCAGACTGCTGCCATCAGGGAGGAGACTGAGGAGTCTCCAGGCTCGAACCAGCAGACTGAGAGACAGCTCTGTTCATCAGGCAGTCAGGATGCTAAACACTCTGCCTGCTCTGCCTCCCCTCCCATTTGAACTGCCTTAACACTAAAACTTTCTCACACATTACCACACAACACAAAGATTTTAACACTGGACTCTGTGTCATCAAACGGGTTATTCACTAAACTCTCGGTCATGTGCTCATTCAGTTTGCACTACTTCTCATATTTGCACTAATGTTTGTATTACATCACTGCCTATAGTCATACTACTGTTTACATTCACTGTTTACATTTATTAATACTGTTTACATTTATTACTACTGTTTACATTTACACTACTTTTATATCTACACTACTGCTGATACATATACAGTATTCTCTGACCAGCCTTATTTAAGGATGCCCAATGTGCCTTACTGCATATGCCACTTTTGCCTCTATACCAACATCAACTACTACCTCATACATATACTGTGTACATTAACTCATATGCTGCTTTGCCACTCTTTGCAAATGTCAATGCTAGAACCTTCAGTTTATTTTATAGATATACTTTTTATACTTTTTTTATACTACTATGCAAAAACTCAGGACAGTATTACACTTTTATTATTTCATTTATGCTTATGTTCATTAAATGTTTAGTGTTTTAGTTTTAGTGTTGGTGTAAATTTTCATACTTTTATACTACTATGCAAAAACTCAGGACAGTGTTACATTTTTACTATTTTATGCTTATGTTTATTAAATGTTTCAGTGTTTTAGTGTTTAAATGGTTACTGTTGCACCGAGGGACTGAGAGAAACACAATTTCAATCCTGTGTATGTCCTGTACCTATTGCAGTTCTGACAATAAAGTTGACTTTGACTTAATCAAAAACCATGAATTTAGAGAAATCTATGAGAGAGCACAAGGACACGACTGAAAGTCTACACTGGATGCCTGTGATCTTTAGGCACTCAGGCAACACTGCATTAAAATGTTTGATTATGTTGTATGTACCGTAGCCATGTTGCTGCATGGGCTCAGAAAAACTTCCAAAAATTGTCTGTTTACACAATTCAGGCAAAGTGGGATATTGTTTTGTGGTCAGACAAATGACAATG
>JBBPBX010026806.1:14184-37798 GCA_038048925.1 Garcialebias charrua | reverse complement strand
CCCCCCCCCGCCTATGCGCATGAATCAATCCGGTGTCCGTGCGTCGGACCTGGGTGTTGTGGCTGATAGGTCCCCCTTTGAGGGGATTGGTGAGCTTTGTGACTAGGCCTCGGCCTTCGGCCTGCTAGCCGTGGAGCTGATACCACCGAGCCGAGAGAGCAGCGGTGTGGGGGGCTGCCGTGGAGACGATCTACCACAGTTGAGCCTGCTCTGCCGAGGGCGTGGGTTCCGTTCTGCTACCATCCATCCATGCATCCAATGTCTTCCGCTTATCCGGGGTCGGGTCGCGGGGGTAGCAGCCTAAGTAGGGAGGCCCAGACTTCCCTCTCCCCAGCCACTTGGGGCAGCTCATCTGGGGGAATCCCAAAGAGTTCCCAGGCCAGCCGAGAAACATAGTCCCTCCAGCGTGTCCTGGGTCTTCCTCTGGGTCTCCTCCCAGTGGGACATGCCCATAACACCTCACCAGGGAGGCGTCCAGGAGGCATCCTAACCAGATGCCCGAGCCACCTCAACTGGCTCCTCTCGATGTGGAGAAGCAGCGGCTCTACTCCGAGTCCCTCCCGGATGACTGAGCTTCTCACCCTATCTCTAAGGGAGAGTCCAGACACCCTGCGGAGAAAACTCATTTCAGCCGCTTGTATCCGAGATCTCATTCTTTCGGTCACAACCCAAAGCTCATGACCATAGATGAGGGTGGGAACGTAGATCGATCGGTAAATTGAGAGCTTTGCCTTTTGACTCAGCTCTCTCTTCACCACGACAGACAGCGCCCGCTTCACTGCGGATGCTGCACTATCCGCCTATCGATCTCACGCTACAGCTTTCCCTCATTCGTGAACAAGACCCCGAGATACTTACCGTTGGATCTAAGTGCCTGCTGAGAGTTGGTCTTAAGTCGTTGATCCTGCAGGCTGCAATTTTAGCTTTTTCAAATTATTTCCACTTTTTGTGCTCATTTTTGCTTCTTTCAGCCTAACTGGACAAGATTGTGCTCTCTCAACTTCCTTCTGGTGATTTAAGTTTCTTACAGTTTTTGTTAGCTACTTTTCACCTGTTTTTGCTGATTTCTGCTTTTCCAATTTTTTCTTTTTGTGCTACTTTTTGCTTCTTTCAGCCTAACTGCACAAATATGTGTTATTTCTTCTGTCTTCTGCTAAGTGGGGCTTGTTTTACATTTTCAGCTAGCATTTTAGCATTTGTTCATCTAATTTCAATTTTTTTTTGGATAAATTCAAGTGTTTTTGTGGCAATCTCCGCTACTTTAAACCTAAGTAACTTAAGCTTGTTATGCTCCTTTAAGCATTTGTCTGCTAGTTAAAACTTTGCCTCCTATTGCAGCTACTATTTTTGCTGTTTTCATGCAAATTTGAGCTTTTCCAGCTAATTCCACATCATTTTTAAGCTATTTCAACGTCAGATATAAAACTGTTCAGTTCTTTCAGGGCAATACCATACCATACCAATTTATTTATAGAGCACTTAAACAGACACAAGGCCAACCAAAGTGCTGTACAATAGAAACAAACAAGCACAGCAGACAAGAATATATAAAATAAAATTATAGATACAAATAGCAACAGAAACTAACTAAAATGGTGAACAATGTATAGTACAGAGAGGATCAAAACAAATAACACTGTGTTAAAGGCAAGAGAATAGAAGTGGGTTTTCAAGCGAGACTTAACGACTGTGAGAGTGGGAGCCTGCCTGACACTCAGTGGCAACTCATTCCATAGTCTTGGACCTGCAACAAAAAAAGCCCTGTCACCTCTGAGCTTACGGAGAGTATCTGGGATTGAGAGAAGCATCTGGTCTGCTGACCTCAGAGCGCGCTGTGGGACATATGACTGCAGAAGGTCAGTGAGATAGGATGGAGCTGAACTGTTCAGAGATTTAAAAACATACATGAGTATTTTAAACTGGATCCGAAGGTGAATGGGTAGCCAGTGCAGGGAAGCCAAAACTGGTGTGATGTGCTCTCTATGGCCTGTACCAGTTAAGAATCGGGCTGCAGCATTTTGGACCAGCTGTAGCCGTGCAATGGAGGACTGACTGATTCCAAACAGAAGTGAATTTCAGTCATCGGGCCTCAATGTTATGAAAGCGTGGATTACTGTCTCCAGGTTATTTTTGGATAGTATGGGTTTCAGGGATTTAACATTCATGTTTATGTGACTGTTCAGTTTCAGTGAAGGGTCCATTATCACCCACAGATTAGTGACCCTTTGTTTCTCTAGCGGGGCTAGAAAGAGAAGGTCAATGTTGTGGTTCAAGAATGAGCTGTTGGGATGGAAAAACATGACTTCAGACTTCTTCTCATTGAAACTTAAGAAATTTGAGGCCATCCAATCATGGATGTTGGCCAGGCAGTCAAGAAGGGGTTGAATAAAAAGTGAGCATCTGTGCCTCAGGGGGAAGTGATTTTGACAATCATTGGCGTAGAAATGAAAGGCTATTTTGTGTTTGCGTAAAATAGCACCTAGTGGAAGCAGGTATAATGAAAAGAGAAGGGGACCGAGGATGGACCCCTGCAGTACCCCCCACTGAAGCGCTGTAGAAGCTGAACTGAAATTGTTGATATTGACACAAAAGATTCTGTCTGAGAGGTAGGACTCAAACCATTTGAGGGCAGACCCTGTGATGACCACCCACTGCTCCAGCCTATAAATGAGGATGTTGTGGTTGATGGTGTCAAAAGCAGATGTAAGGTCCATTAAGACAAGCAGCACAGAATCACCTACGTTTGTGGCTGTGAAAATGACATTAAAGACCTTCAGTAGAGCAGTTTCAGTGCTATAAATAGATTTGAAGCCGGATTGAAGCAACTCTAGGATGGCGCGGTCCTCCAAGAAACATTTCAACTGAGACTCAATTTTTTCCAGTAGTTTGGAGGTGAATGGGAGTCTGGAGACAGGCCGGAAGTTGGACACTACTGAGGGGTCAAGGTTAGGTTTTTTCAGTAGAGGTTGGACAGCAGCATGTTTAAAGGTTTTTGGGACCACACCTGAGGATAAACTGCTATTCGCAATAGCTAGAATAGAAGGACCCAGTGTAGGAAAAACCTCCTTTAGTAGTCGAGGGGGCACCACATCAAAGGGGGAACCAGATGGCTTCATGTTGCACATGACCTGCTCCAGTGAAGACAGATAGATTGGGTCAAAGTGGTCAAACACAGCCACACACTGAGATAGGATGGACGGATCATGAGCTGGTGCAGAAATGAGTGCCCGGGTGTTCACAACTTTTTCTAAAAAGAAATGGAGGAAGTTTTCACACAGTTCAGTTGAGGCTTCCGGAGGTGAAGGCTCACTGAGGTGAAGAACTGTGTTCAGGGTGGAGAAAAGAACTCGGGGGTTGTGGGAGTTGGAGACAATTATATCAGAAAATAATTTAGATTTAGCAGCTTTAACAGTTTTCTGATAGTGACGTCAACTCATCTAATATTTGAAACGAAACTTGCAGCCTGACCTTCCTCCACTTACGTTCGACTCTCCGACACTCCTGTCTAACGGCTCGAGTGACGTAATTCAGCCACGGCTCTGATTTAAGTTTCGTTTTTCTGGTTTTAAGGGGAGCATCATGGTCCAGAACATTTAAACAGACAGAGTTAAACTGAGAGCTTAGCTCCTCAGTGGAAAGAGACACCAGGAGCTGTTCAATCCTCTCAGAGTTAAAAGTTTCATTAAAAAGAGCAGCAATGAAAGGGTTAATGGTATGAGTGATACGTGCAAGAGCGCACGGCTTAGCAGTAGGACAAAGGGGGTTGAAGCCAAACAGTACGGACATGTGATCAGAAAAAACATTGGCCCTCATTCACGAACCGTTCGTACGCACAGATTTGTTCTTAAACTGTGCGAACGAGTGATTTAGGATCATTTGCGGCATTCAACAATGTTTTCGTATCCTAGGATTTTTTTCAGATACGAACAAAATTTACGAGTGGTCCGGACCTGTCGTATATTTTAGGAGCGTCAGTCTGCTGTCATCCAGACGGAATTTCTCCACGAATAACTTCATATTTCGTTATTTAGAAAATATTTTGGGTTTAAAAAAATCACGCACCATAATTATTCTTGACAATAGGTTATTCTGTTTGAATTAGAATTATAATTTTAAGTTTAATTTGTCTGGTGTGTCGCGCAGGCTTCAGTGAGTCGTGCGCTCCCCTTGGTCATCAAAGCCCTCCTCATATTAACACCCAGGTACATAAAATTCCCATACACCGCCGCAGAACAAGTACGAATTAAGACTGATTTTCATGCTATTGCTGGACTGCTGTGCCAAACACCATCGGAGCAATAGATTTTTATATCTGATTCGAAATATAACCTGCAGAATGTGGTTGCGCGATGACGAGCGCGCATGACTCATTTGTGCTACAAAACATGTTGGCACGCATCTTGCGCAGCATGGCATTTATTCATTGTCCATCAATCTCGCAGACTATTCCTTGACCACCTCCTGTCCGTGCTGCGGCGAGACGTTTGTTTGAAGCCATTTTCAGATCAAACTATTTATTCTTGATTTCTGATACTGTACGACCCACGGGACACACAACATATGCACTACAATATTAATATGAAGTTAACTGTAGTTTCGAGACATTTTAAAATGCTTCTGTTCAAAAACACATCCGACACTTGCGGGGGGGGGGGGGTAGCGGTGCGCCACGCTCTTCTGAATAAGTGAAACTACACAGTTGTTTACACTAACATTAAAAATATTTGACCATCCGACACCTGCGGGGGGGTGGGGGGTGGCGGTGCGCCACAGCGCGACTGAGAGCAGATCTCCGAACGCGTGAAGTTCCTCCTTTTACTTCTTGAGTTTGAATGAATGGACACTTCCTGCTGTCAAAAGGCAGGAAACGTGGCCTTATATGGTGTTTTGAGGGGTGGGAATTATGTAAATAACCTCTCCGCGAGCACGCGCAGGTTGATAGAACAGGTGGGATTCATTAAATTTACGCAGCCATTTACACACTTTTCTTGAGGATAGAAGACTTTGTTGAATCTGACGTGAACGCTTCTTACGAACAAAAGTATGAGAAATTTAGGATAAAAATACGAACATTTTCGTGAATGAGGGCCATTGTCACCGATTACCAGATTAGAAACAGAGACATCACTTGTTAAAACAAGGTCCAACGTGTGACTGTGTTCTTGGATAGGACCGGTTACCTGCTGATTTAAATTAAAAGAGTCTGTTATGACGTTTGATATTGGTGTAACTTAGGCTTTTTGAAATATTTAGCCTTTTCTACTACCGTATTTCCATCCATCCATCCATCCATCCATCCATCCATCCATCTTCTTCCGCTTATCCGGGGTCGGGTCGCGGGGGTAGCAGCCTAAGTAGGGAGGCCCAGACTTCCCTCTCCCCAGCCACTTGGAGCAGCTCCTCCGGGGGAATCCCAAGGCGTTCCCAGGCCAGCCGAGAAACATAGTCCCTCCAGCGCGTCCTGGGTCTTCCTCTGGGTCTCCTCCCGGTGGGACATGCCCGGAACACCTCACCAGGGAGGCGTCCAGGAGGCATCCTAACCAGATGCCCGAGCCACCTCAACTGGCTCCTCTCGATGTGGAGAAGCAGCGGCTCTACTCCGAGTCCCTCCCGGATGACTGAGCTTCTCACCCTATCTCTAAGGGAGAGTCCAGCCACCCTGCGGAGAAAACTCATTTCAGCCGCTTGTATCCGAGATCTTGTTCTTTCGGTCATAACCCAAAGCTCATGACCATAGATGAGGGTGGGAACGTAGATCGATCGGTAAATTGAGAGCTTTGCCTTTTGACTCAGCTCTCTCTTCACCACGACAGACCGGTACAGCGCCCGCTTCACTGCGGACGCTGCACCTATCCGCCTATCGATCTCACGCTCCAGTTTTCCCTCATTCGTGAACAAGATCCCGAGATACTTAAACTCCTCCACTTGGGGCAGGACCTCCTCCCCGACCCGGAGAGGGCATGCTACCCTTTTCCGGCTCAAGACCATGGCCTCGGATTTGGAGGAACTGATCCTCATCCCGGCCGCATCACACTCGGCTGCAAACCGCTCCAGTGAAAGTTGTAAATCACGAACTGATGAAGCCAGTAGGACCACATCATCTGCAAAAAACAGAGAAGCGATTCTAAGGTCACCAAAACGGATCCTCTCAACACCTTGGCTGCGCCTAGAAATTCTGTCCATAAAAGTTATGAACAGAATCGGTGACAAAGGGCAACCTTGGCGGAGTCCAACTCTCACCGGAAACGAGCCTGACTTACTGCCGGCAATGCGGACCAAGCTCTGACACCGGTCGTACAGGGACCTAACAGCCCTTATCAAAGGGCCTGGTACCCCATACTCCCGGAGTACCCCCCACAGAACCCCCCGAGGGACGCGGTCGAATGCCTTCTCCAAGTCCACAAAGCACATGTAAACTGGTTGGGCAAACTCCCACGCACCCTCCAGGACCCTGCTGAGGGTGTAGAGCTGGTCCAGTGTTCCACGACCAGGACGAAAACCACACTGCTCCTCCTGAATCCGAGGTTCGACTATCCGACGGACCCTCCTCTCCAGAACCCCTGAATAGACCTTACCAGGGAGGCTTAAGAGTGTGATCCCCCTATAGTTGGAACACACCCTACGGTCCCCCTTTTTAAATAGGGGAACCACCACCCCAGTCTGCCAATCCAAGGGAACTGCCCCCGATGTCCACGCGATATTGCAGAGTCGCGTAAGCCAACACAACCCTACAACATCCAGAGCCCTAAGGAACTCCGGGCGAATCTCATCCACCCCCGGAGCCTTGCCACCGCGGAGCTTTTTAACCACCTCGGCGACCTCAGCACCAGAGATCGGAGAACCCGACCCAAAGTCCCCAGGCTCTGCTTCCTCAGTGGAAGACGTGCCAGTAGGATTGAGGAGGTCTTCGAAGTATTCCGCCCACCGACTCACAACATCCCGAGTTGAGGTCAGCAGCACGCCACCTCCACCATAAATGGTGTTGGTCTCGTACCTCTTTCCCCCCCTGAGACGCCGGATGGTGGACCAGAATCGCCTCGAAGCCGTACGGAAGTCATTCTCCATGGCCTCTCCGAACTCCTCCCACGCCCGAGTTTTTGCCTCAGCAACCACCCGAGCCGCATGCCGCTTGGACTGCCGGTACCTATCAGCTGCTTCCGGGGTCCCACAAGCCAAAAAGGCCCAATAGGACTCCTTCTTCAGCCTGACAGCATCCCTCACTGCCGGTGTCCACCACCGGGTTCGAGGGTTGCCACCACGACAGGCACCAACAACCTTGCGGCCACAGCTCCGATAAGCTGCCTCGACAATAGAGGCGCGGAACACGGCCCACTCGGACTCCATGTCCCCCGCCTCCCTTGGAACGTGTTCAAAGCTCTCCCGGAGGTGGGAGTTAAAGCTCCGTCTTACGGGAGACTCTGCCAGACGTTCCCAGCAGACCCTCACAATACGTTTGGGTCTGCCAGGTCTGACCGGCATCCTCCCCCACCATCGGAGCCAACTCACCACCAGGTAGTGGTCAGTTGACAGCTCCGCCCCTCTCCTCACCCGAGTGTCCAAGACATGCGGCCGCAGATCAGATGAGACGACAACAAAGTCGATCATCGAACTGCGACCTAGGGTGTCCTGGTGCCAAGAGCACATATGGACACCCTTATGCTTAAACATGGTGTTCGTTATGGACAATCCATGACGAGCACAGAAGTCCAATAACAGAACACCACTCTGGTTCAGATCAGGGGGGCCGTTCCTCCCAACCACACCCCTCCAGGTCTCACTGTCATTGCCCACGTGAGCGTTGAAGTCCCCCAGTAGAACAAGGGAGTCCCCAGGAGGCGCACTCTCCAATACCCCCTCCAAGGACTCCAAAAAGGGTGGGTAGTCTGAGCTGCCGTTTGGTGCATAGGCACAAACAACAGTCAGAGCCCGTCCCCCCACACGTAGGCGAAGGGAGGCTACCCTCTCGTTCACCGGGGTGAACCCCAACGTACAGGCACCAAGATGGGGGGCAACCAGTATGCCCACTCCTGCTCGGCGCCTCTCACCAGGGGCAACTCCAGAGTGGAAGAGTGTCCAACCCCTCTCAAGGAAACTGGTTCCAGAGCCAGAGCCATGCGTTGAGGTGAGTCCGACTATTTCTAGTCGGAACCTCTCAACCTCACACACTAGCTCAGGCTCCTTCCCCACCAGAGAGGTGACATTCCATGTCCCAATGGCCAGCTTCTGTAGCCGAGGATCAGACCGCCAGGGTCCCCGCCCTCGGCCACCACCCATCTCACATTGCACCCGACCCCTTTGGCCCCTCCCACAGGTGGTGAGCCCATGGGAAGGGGGACCCACGTCTCCTCTTCGGGCTGTGCCCGGCCGGGCTCCATGGGTAAAAGCCCGGCCACCAGGCGCTCGCCAGCGTGCCCCACCTCCGGGCCTGGCTCCAGAGTGGGGCCCCGGTGACCCGCGTCCGGGCGAGGGAAAACTTAGTCCATTAATTGTACTCATCATAGGGGTTTTTGGGCTGCACTTTGTCTGGTCCCTCACCTAGGACCTGTCTGCCTTGGGTGACCCTTCTAGGGGCATGAAGCCCCTGACAGCATAGCTCCTAGGATCATTGGGACACTCAAACCCCTCCACCACGGTAAGGTGGCAGCACAGGGATGTAAGGTGGTAGCCCAGGGAGGGTAAGTACCGTATTTGTCTGTGTTTAATACGCTGTTTTTTTTTGCTCATTTTAATGTCCTGCATATTATACACCGAAGCGTATTATCCATGGATTTTTTCCCATATTTTTAGACCCATTTTTCGCTCTGATTCGCCGTTTTTCATTTTGGGCAAAAATGGTGCAGTACCAGTTTCGGTCGCTATGGATGGAGTTTGCGGACGACACAACAGTGATGGGTCTCATCAGCAACAACGATGAGACAGACTACAGGAACGAGGTGAGCCGCCTGGCCTTGTGGTGCGGACACAGCAATCTCACTCTCAACGTGGAGAAGACAAAGGAGATTGTTGTGGACTTCAGGAAGAGGGATGCCCAACATGCCCCTCTGACCATCAACAGCACCGCAGTGGAGAGAGTAGACAGCACCAAGTTCCTGGGAGTGCATGTCTCAAAGGACCTGTCCTGGAGCAGGAACACTGCATCACTGGCCAAGAAGGCTCACCAGCATCTCTACTTTCTCCGCAAGCTGAAAAGGGCTGGAGCTTCAACCCCCATCATGTGCACCTTCTACAGGGGAGCCATAGAAAGTGTCCTGACCAGCTGCATCACTGTGTGGTTTGTAGGGATGTCCCGATCCGATCACGTGATCCGAAACCGGGTCCCGATCACGTGATTTCAGACTCGACTCGACTCGGGCGTTACACACCGATCAGGGATCGGATATATATGTGTATATTTATTCTAAACACAAACGGGAATATTATATTAACTGTATGTTGAGTTACAGAGTCAAATTGTCTCGGAACAAAACATGCACAATAGTTTTGCAGCAGTGCCTGCCGTAAAGCGGTGACTGTCGTAAAAAAGAAGCGGAACGCGGCATTAACTTGAAGTGGAGGCAGCGATGTCTGTGGTGTGGAGATATTTTAAAGTGGATGACAAATGGAAAGTTCGTATTTCAAGAGGAGGTAAGGAAAAGGCTGCATTTAACACAACAAACCTGATTAGGCACATCAGAAACAAACACCCGACACAATACACAGAGTTTAACCAGACAACGCAGCCCAGCTCACGCTGCAAGAGACTTTATAATTTATATTTATCTCATAAAGAAAAACATACACTTCCTTCTGTGAAGCCACAGGAGGAGAGTTAAGGAGTGCTGTTCAGAAAAGCATGTTACTAGCCTTATTTTATAAAACTGACACTTTAAGTTTATTTGTTTACATGCCTGCTCAGGTTCTGGTTCTGCTCAGGTTCTGGTTCTGCTCAGGTTCTGGTTCTGCTCAGGTTCTAGTTCTGCTCAGGTTCTGGTTCTGCTCAGGTTCTGGTTCTGCTCAGGTTCTAGTTCTGCTCAGGTTCTGGTTCTGCTCAGGTTCTAGTTCTGCTCAGGTTCTGGTTCTGCTCAGGTTCTGGTTCTGCTCAGGTTCTAGTTCTGCTCAGGTTCTGGTTCTGCTCAGGTTCTGGTTCTGCTCAGGTTCTAGTTCTGCTCAGGTTCTAGTTCTGCTCAGGTTCTGGTTCTGCTCAGGTTCTGGTTCTGCTCAGGTTCTGGTTCTGCTCAGGTTCTAGTTCTGCTCAGGTTCTAGTTCTGCTCAGGTTCTGGTTCTGCTCAGGTTCTGGTTCTGCTCAGGTTCTAGTTCTGCTCAGGTTCTGGTTCTGCTCAGGTTCTGGCCAGGTTCTGGTCAGGTTGTGGTCATGTTCTGGTATTTTAAGTTGAGCTGCTCATTTTAAATTAGACATTTATACTGTTGCACTAAACTTCAATGTGAAGAATTTTATTTTAAATCTTATTACTTGATTGTTCAATCTACCTCACAGAAGTACTCTGTTAAATGTTAAGGTAAATAAAATAAAAATTAAGGGACATCTGGATCTGTTTCTTTTTTTCCCCTTCATTTTAAAAATGTATTTTAGAAGTATCGGATCGGGACTCGGTATCGGCCAATTCCTAAAATTAAAGGACTCGGACTCGGGGCCAGAAAAACCTGATCGGGACATCCCTAGTGGTTTGGTGCATGTACTGCATCCTGCCACAAGAGCCTCCAGCGCATCGTGAGAGCAGCTGAGAAGATCGTCGGCACCTCCTTCCCCTCACTGCAGGACTTACACAGCAACCGCCTCACTCGGAAAGCCCTCTGCATGGCAGGTGATCCCACACACCCACTACACAGCTGCTTCAGACTGCTGCCATCAGGGAGGAGACTGAGAAGTCTCCAGGCTCGAACCAGCAGACTGAGAGACAGCTCTGTTCATCAGGCAGTCAGGATGCTAAACACTCTGCCTGCTCTGCCTCCCCTCCCATTTGAACTGCCTTAACACAAAAAACTTTCTCACACATTACCACACAACACAAAGATTTTAACACTAGACTCTGTGTCATCAAACGGGTTATTCACTAAACTCTCGGTCATGTGCTCATTCAGTTTGCACTACTTCTCATATTTGCACTAATGTCTGTATTACATCACTGCCTATAGTCATACTACTGTTTACATTCACTGTTTACATACTACTGTTTACATTCAATGTTTACATTTATTAATACTGTTTACATTTATTACTACTGTTTACATTTATTACTACTGTTTACATTTACACTACTTTTATATCTACACCACTGCTGATACATATACAGTATTCTCTGACTAGCCTTATTTAAGGATGCCCAATGTGCCTTACTGCATATGCCACTTTTGCCTCTATACCAACATCAACTACTACCTCATACATATACTGTGTACATTAACTCATATGCTGCTTTGCCACTCTTTGCAAATGTCAATGCTAGAACCTTCAGTTTATTTTATACTTTTTTTATTTTTTATACTACTATGCAAAAACTCAGGACAGTATTACACTTTATTATTTCATTTTATGCTTATGTTCATTAAATGTTTAGTGTTTTAGTTTTAGTTTTAGTGTTGGTGTAAATTTTCATACTTTTATACTACTATGCAAAAACTCAGGACAGTGTTACACTTTTACTATTTTATGCTTATGTTTATTAAATGTTTCAGTGTTTTAGTGTTTAAATGGTTACTGTTGCACCGAGGGACTGAGAGAAACGCAATTTCAATCCTGTGTATGTCCTGTACATTTTGCAGTTCTGACAATAAAGTTGACTTTGACTTTTGACTATGGGCACTATGGGCAGCAGCAGAGGACTCAGAGAGCGAAGAGGAAGAGGAGGGCCACTTCCAGACCGTTTCTAGCTCATGTGTCCAAAAAAAGCCTCCTCTTGTCGGCCTGACTCTGTCGCTGCCTGCCCCCTGCTCTGGATGTAGCTGCATTTAGCTGTGAGGTTCGCTGTTTTTGTTAGCAAGGTACCGTAACTCATAAACCACACCGCAGATTTTTAAATCCAGCTGATTTCACATTTGGTTAAGTTCAGGAGCCCGTTTGCTATAAAATCAGCTAAGAAATATATATATTTTTAAGCGTTTATTTAGCTAAATTTAAAGAAAGAAAGCGTCCGGTCCGACCTGCCTGCATAAAAATCGGCGAACTACTTTTTTAAATCCAGCTGATTTGAACATTTTGTTAGTTTGGTTAAGCTCAGGAGCCCATTTGCTATAAAGTCAGCTAATTTTTTTAAAGCGTTTATTTAGCTAAATTTAAAGAAAGAAAGCGTACGGTCCGACCCGCATGCATAAAAATCGGCGAACTACTTTTTTAAATCCAGCTGATTTGAACATTTCGTTAGTTTGGTTAAGCTCAGGAGCCCATTTGCTATGAAGTCAGCTAAGAAATATATATTTTTAAGCGTTTAATTAGCTAAATTTAAAGAAAGAAAGCGTTCGTTCCGACCCGCATGCATAAAAATCGGCAAACTACTTTTTAAAATCCAGCAGATTTGAACATTTCTTTCGTTTTGTTAAGCTTAGGAGCCCGTTTGCAATAAAGTCAGCTAAGAAATATATTTTTTAAGCGTTTATTTAGCTAAATTTAAAGAAAGAAAGCGTCCGGTCCGACCCGCCTGCATAAAAATCGGCGAACTACTTTTTAAAATCCAGCTGATTTGAACATTTCGTTAGTTTGGTTAAGCTCAGGAGCCCGTTTGCTATAAAGTCAGCTAAGAAATATATTTTTTAAGCGTTTATTTAGCTAAATTTAAAGAAAGAAAGCGTCTGGTCAAACCCGCCTGCATAAAAATCGGCAAACTACTTTTTAAAATCCAGCTGATTTGAACATTTTGTTAGTTTGGTTAAGCTCAGGAGTCCGTTTGCTATTAAGTCAGCTAAGAAATATATTTTTTCTCGCCAAGAAATAATAGTTTTTACCATGTTTTGTTGTAAATTCCTTTGGTGCTCGTCCGCTTCTGTGGCCGCCATTTTAAGCATGGCGAATGAGCCGCTGACGCGTAGCGGTGACGCATAATAGATGCAAATTAAACACCGAAGCGTATTATGTATGTTATTTTCTGGTTTATTGGCAATAATTGGACAAAGCGTATTATACACAGGAGCATATTTTACACCGACAAATACGGTACTTTTCTCATGGAAAATGCAGTGGTGGGCCTTCGACCGCTAGGTAGCGCTATTGCGCTATTCCGCTTTTAGCGTAGCTAAATAATCTGTTAGCTTTACAGCGGATTGACTAAGTTTTATAATTCATAAGCGGATTTATGCTATTTTTATTTAAAATGCAGTACCGCTAATAACTATTTATCTATCAGTAAAAACGAAATAACGTATTTACGAGCAGCGCCGGATGTGGTCCGTCACAAAAAAGCGTCCCCCTCAGTCTCTTGGTGTGTGCTCTCTCTCTAGCAGTTAGCAGCCAGTGTGTTACTCTGGAGCCTTATTGCTTGTTTTCGAAGAGTCAGACGAAGACTTTTTAACATGGAGGGTGAACTTATGGATGTTTCTCAGGGCCTACGCGACGCGTCTGGATTTAAAAATAGAATTTCGCCACATTAGCACTCTTCAAAATGGCGTCCGCGACGGCCAAAGAAGCCAGGATTTTACAACAAAACACGGTAAAACAATTATTTCTTTGCTGAGAAAAAATATATTTCATAGCTGACGTTATAGCACAAGTTTTCCTGAGCTTGAGAGTTTCACGAAATGGTCAAATCTGCTGGATTTAAAAAAAGTAGTTCACCATTAGGACTCTTCAAAATGGCGTCCGCAGGGCAGCAAACTTACATACTCAGGGAATCACAAGGAACTCAGGAGACAGAGGCAACAGGAGGAGACAATGCCAGGACAATGATAAACACAGAGATACAGACTTATTTTTGATTTGATTTGATGTTCATTCATTCATTTTAAAAGAACAATACAAAACAGTTTCATCAGATACAAGGATGAATAGACTTTTAGCTGAATGGATGGATGGATAGACAGTTAGCTGGATGGCTGATCTTTAACAAGTTCTAAAATCATTAAAATTTAACCTCAGCTTGTGCCTCTGACCCAACAGAACCTCCTTCAGCAGCAGAATCCTCTGTGGTTCTCTGACTTCATCAGTCTGCAGGACTTCATCAGTCTCTCTCCTGGTTCTGGAGGAGTTCTGACCCACTTTCCATTGTTGCTTCAGTTCTTTGAGGTTTCTGCTCAGCTCTCTGAAGGTTTCAGGTTCAGGTTCTGGACTCTGACTGGGCCGTTGATTTGATTTGATTTGATGTTTATTCATTCATTTTAAAAGAACAATACAAAACAGTTTCATCAGATACAAGAATACAAGTAGGATAAAATGAAAGGAGCAGAAAGAAGATGAAATCTTATTATATCTGCCCCTTATTTATTTCACAGTTTGTTCAACCAATGATAACCTTCAAACTACATCACAAAATGAATAACTCTACTTAATTTTTCTAACTGTAATACACAAACACACTAAGCTTCATCATATATAGTTTTTGAGCAAGTCCTTTAAGACCTTTTTCTTAAATGTATACATTGGGCAGCACGTTGGCACAACTGGTAGAGCTGCTGCCTCTCAGCGAGAAGGTTGCCGGTTCAAATCCCGGTCCGGGGCCTTTCTGGGTGGAGTTTGCATGTTCTCCCCGTGCATGCGTGGGTTTCCTCCGGGTACTCCGGTTTCCTCCCACAGACCAAAAAACATGCTTGTTAGGCTGATTGGTGACTCTAAATTGACCCTAGGTGTGAGTGTGAGAGTGGATGGTTGTTTGGTGTGAGTGAGACAGGTCCCTCTTGTAAATGAGTCCCCGTGACTCAACGAGGCTAGCCTGTATAAATAAAGGTTGAATGAATGAATGAATGAATTGATTTTGCATTTTTAACATCACTCTCCAGAACATTCCACAATCCAACTCCCTGAATTGAGGTAGACCGTCCCTTTAAGCTGGTTCTGAATTGTGGTTTGATGAATATCTGTCCCTTTAAGATTGTAATAACTTTGTCTAAATTTCTTTGGATATTTAAAGGTAATGTGTTATTATGAGCCCTATACATAACTGATAAAATACTATATTCTACCAATTCCTGGAATTTCAATAAATTTAGCTGAAGAAACAAGGTGTTTGATGGGTGACTGAAATGTTTTCTGGTGATTACTCTTACAGCTCTCTTTTGTAAAATAAAAACAGGCTTTGTAATTGTTTTGCACGCTTTTCCCCAAACCTCAATACAGTACAATAGATTAAATGTGGAACAATGATTGTGTTATACAACATATACAGAGCTTTATCAATTACAAAATCCCTGACTTTATATACAGGTACATGAACACACAGCATGACAATCACAAACACCTGGACAACAAAATGGAGGAGATAAGCAAGACAATTAACAGAGAGACCAGGGAGTGTAGGGATGGGGACCCATCACCTGAGAACAACATGCTTACAACTGTTATCTTGAAGTTCTAGGGTGTAGAGAGCCACAGAAACGGTTATGGTAGGCCGGATTTGGCCCACGGGCCTTGAGTTTGACACATGCGATCTAGTGGTACTAAAAGTAACAAAAGAAGAAGAAAAAAAACAGCCAAATATGTCAGCAGTTTAGCTAACAGACTTTGGAATGGGTACATTTTGTCCTTGTGAAACCTGTTGAAGAGAACCAAACTAAATACTCTGAAACTCAAACAACTTACTGTATAACAGTTCATGCACCGCTAGTTGGCAGTGTAGTGCAAATATTGCATAACTTGCTGCTACCAATTGTTGAATTTAATTAGCGGATTAGAATTAGCTTCCCCTAATTTTCATAAGACATTAGTGCTTTTGAAATTGCGGACCTAAATAAATAAATTAGTGCTTTAGAAATAGCGGAACTAATTTTTGGATTAGCGTTGCCCACCACTGGGAAAATGAATTGAGCCCATTCAACTCTTTATCTCTGTTTACAACCTTATACTTCTTTCACATTTTGTTCTGGTTCAGCTTCTTTCAGCTTCCTGCAAAAAAAAAAAAAAAAAAAAAAAAGGGCTGCATTCAGCTAATTTCAGCAGTTTTGTGCACCTTTCAGGAACTTTCTGCTAACTACAATATGTTTGTGTTTCGTCTAACTTATTTCTGCTAATTTCAGATTGTTACACTACTGCTACTGCTACACTACTACTACTACACTACACTACATCTACACTACATCTACACTACTGCTGATACATATACAGTTTTCTCTGACCAGCCTTATTTAAAGGTTCAGTATGCAGTTTCTGTAGAACTGCAGCACTTAGAAATATTTTCAACAGGCAAAGCATTCTGATCCCTCCCCCTCAGAGCCATATGTGGCTCTGCCCCCTTGTGGTCTGTTGAATTTCAAATTCAAGCTCTGTTTTTATTGGCTGATTCAAATTCAAGCTCTGTTTTTATTGGCTGGTTACAAACTCTGTTTTTATTGGCTGGAAAATGGTGGGTCACCTTTTCTTTTTAGAAATGCTTATTTACCACCTGGAGAAGCAAGGGGACAATATTTTTTTTAATTTTTTTTCAGAGATTACCTGGCTAACATCAGTCTGTCAGGAGGTAGTGACAGAGTGAAGAAATATGTTCATAAAAAAAGCTACATACTGAAGCTTTAAGGATGCCCAATGTGCCTTACTGCATATGCCACTTTTGCCTCTATACCAACATCAACTACTACCTCATACATATACTGTGTACATTAACTCATATGCTGCTTTGCCACTCTTTGCAAATGTCAATGCTAGAACCTTCAGTTTATTTTATAGATATACTTTTTATACTTTTTTATACTACTATGCAAAAACTCAGGACAGTATTACACTTTTATTATTTCATTTTATGCTTATGTTCATTAAATGTTTAGTGTTTTAGTGTTGGTGTAAATTTTCATACTTTTATACTACTATGCAAAAACTCAGGACAGTGTTACACTTTTACTATTTTATGCTTATGTTTATTAAATGTTTCAGTGTTTTAGTGTTTAAATGGTTACTGTTGCACCGAGGGACTGAGAGAAACGCAATTTCAATCCTGTGTATGTCCTGTACATATTGCAGTTCTGACAATAAAGTTGACTTTGACTTGACTTTGACTTACTGTATACTTCTTTCAGTTTATTTCTGCAAGTTTTAGATTTTACTGTTGTTTCAGATACTTGCACCTGTTGTATGCTAATTTTAGCTTATATGCTAAGTCCACATTTTTTGCATTCATTTAAACTTTTTTCAGCCTAATTAAGCAAAACTGTGCTCTGTCCGCTTCCTTCTGGATATGTACGCTTTTCTGCTTTTTTTAGCTACTTTTCAGCTGCTTTTTTCCTTAATTTCAGCTTATTCCATACAATCTAATTTCTGCTTCTTTCAGCCTAATTGAGCAAACGTTCTTTATCCTTTCTTCTGCTGATTTAAGCTTGTTCTACATTTTCAGCTAGTTTTTTTAATCGTTTTTAGCTACTTTCAGCTGTTCTCCAATAAATTTAAAATGTTTGTGGTAATTTATGCTACTTTTAGCCAAAGTACCTTCTTTCTGCTATTTTTATGCTCCTTTCTACTTATTTCTACTAGTTTCAGCTTTTTCTGCAATCAAGTTACTATTTAGTTTTTTCTCTGCTAAATTTAGCTTTTTCAGCTAATTCCACATTTTTGTAGCTCATTTCAGCTTCTTCCACTTCCTTCTGGTAGTTTAAACTTCTTTTTAAACGATGTACTACTTTTCAACAGGGTTTTTGTTTTTTGTTTGTTTTGCTAACTTCAGATTTTTTTAAGAATTTTTTAATTCTAATTTCTGCTTATTTAAACCTAATTCAGCAAACTTGTTATTTTGCTTAGCTTGTTCTTCCATTTCAGCTACATTTCAGCATGTTTTATTAGATAATTTCAGCAGTTTTTTCAGCAAGTTATTCTGCAATAAGCATTCACACTGCATTTTGTAACACATGCAAGTTCTATTTAATTTGCCTGATTTTGCACCTCATCTTTACCATAGTCAGACACGCCCATGCTAACGTCCTTTCTTTAAAAGTACAAGCATGAGCAAAACTATACATGGTTGACAAGACATAAAATTAAATGAACAGTGTACATTCAGTGCTTATGCTGTCAGAAACTCAGTTAAGAATTTTGCTTTGTAATGAAGTTGCTCATCCCCAGGTGCTGAGTCTGATATGCTGACTCTCAAGAATTGCAGGTGACAATCTCTCAGTAGTGAGAAAAAAATGAAAGCCACAGGGAAAGGAGACAAAGTTAACGGAGGAAGCAAAATACAGTACAACACTATACCACCAACATGCCAAAGTGGAATATTGAGGTATGAACATTTGGCCGAGGGAGTTGTATGCACCAGAGAAGCAAAATAAAAACTCTTACTGATGCTGAACACAACAACAGATCCTCCTTTAATGACATCTATAATTAAAAATAGCTCAAATATATCATGCCATCTGTCATCCTAATTAAAAAAAGGATGCACTAAGGTCTTAATTAAGGAGCATCTTATGTTGATAGACTAAATCTCATTTATTTGTAAATCAGCAAAAGTTATCTTCTTTAAATTATCTCTGTGCTACTTTGTCAAGTTGCTCCATGTATGCTGTGTTTAGGTCCAGACACTTTGAGTCCATTTACACACAGGAACTTCAGGTGACAGCAGGCAAGGAAACAAATATTTAAATGTGAGACTCACAGTGTTTATTCAGTCACACTTTTGTTTTTAGTTGCATGGAAACTTGTTGCTCACAGCATGTTCACACTTGATTAAGACCATTCCCATAAACTCAAATAATGTGGCAGAATTGTAACAAATTGTAATGTTGTGACTAAAAGTTGTAAATTCAGTTCACTTTATGGATGCAGGTTAATCTGAGCCACTCATTAATATGAGCTGGTTCACTTGAGTCAACTACTGACTCAACAAGCTAATCTGTTCATGCTGCAAAACTATGAGAGTGGGTGTTGAGAATACAGATGTGCATTATTCAGATATGGTTTTTTTTTTTTACAATTCTACACACCAATAAATGAACAAACACCTTGCAAATGATGACGACACACAAGAAAAGGAACAAAAAATATGAAATGTATTAATTAAATGTAAATTTGAGTGAAAAACGCAGGAAGGTGGGGGTGGGTGGGGGGTGGGGTCTGAACCATCTGAATTTTAAAAAAAAGCACCACCACAATGTCTTTTGGAAAAAATACAAAAGTTAATGTTAAAGGGGACCAAATGTAGGATATATAATTTTTTGTGGTTTATCTGTGGGCTATCCAGACCATTTTCAGTCAATTTTATACACAAAATAATGCTTGGATAATAAAATATCCCCTTTCTAATTCTGCCAAATTTCACTTCCGTTCTAAACGACCGGTTTATGAATAATGAGGTCTGAAAGCCACGCCCTACAAAGACCTATTTACATTTACTACGCCCTCTGTAACAGCCAGTATCTCTAATATGTTGTTATTTTAAAATTAGCTCTTTTTTATTACTCATTTGACTTACTGTTAGTGCTAGTAGCTTAAGATAACTTACCAAAAGCCCTCTGCGCGCGCCGCCATTTGCAGCTCCTTTTTTTAGCATTAGCCTCGAATAGCTTTTCCTCCTCCGAGCGGGGGTGTTAGCTCCGCTCGTTTGGGAGCGTGCTTCAGTCCACACACACAAAGTTCACAGAATGTCTCGCTCCAGTTAATTTATCCGCATGAGGCAACCTTTGACCGGACCCCCGGACCTCAAAAGTCAGTAGCTCCCAACAACTCCCGCACGCAAATGGTGTCTTCGCCGGCGGTCTGCAAAACAAAAGGCTTAAAAAAAAAAAAAGAGATGCCGCGACCGGGAGGCGAACCCGTGTCCTTCGGATTACGAGTCCGGTTCACTACCTCTGGGCCAACCGGGTAGTCATGCAAAAAGCAGTCTTTCATCGTATAAGAAATAATCACAACCACTTACATTTAGAACGCTGAAGTTTTGATTAGATTTTGATGAAGTGAAAGGTATTCTTAAAATAAATAAGTTGCTAATCTGAAAATATATCGATCAGTGGTGCTTGATGGTACAGACTGTCGCCCCGCGAGAGTCACACACTGTGTGTGTGTTCATTCATTCTGCCGGCTGCGCGTTGGGAGCGATATTACACTAAAAATTGAACTAAAACGTAAAAATAACAATTATAAAGTATTATTATGTCGATGTATATATCTAGTCTCACCCCGATTTCTCCGAAACAAAAGGCTTTAAAAAAAAGGGGGGAAAAAAAAGATGCCGTAAACAAGATGCGATCTCCGCTCTCCTGCGTGGCGCTTAAGTGTCATAACCGCTCAACCAAACTGACAGTTGTGAAAAAGTAGTCCTTCATCATATAAGAAACAAGTCCAAACCGCGAGAGTGTGTGTGCACAGTTTCAACGAGATAGAGTTCATTCAAACAAGGTAATAAAACATTCTGGTTTTACTCGAGATGTGCTGCATGGCTGGAGCAGGGCAAACCCCTAGCCCCCCGGGGGATAAATAAATGAATAAATGACCGCCAGGTCAGCTCCTAAACCGCTAGGCAACCGTGACATCTTTTATACTCAAGTGGGTGGAGCATCACCAGGGGTTGCTAGGTGAGGGGCTGGACTCAGGTTTGAGGTGATTGGCTACGGTTTGTGACATCACAAACCGCAGGAAGTGTGAAACGGAGCGTTTTTAATCACAGACAAATAAATCTACTTAGAGTAAATAAACCACTGGGTGCATTTTTTTGGCACAAGGACTGTTTTTTTATGAAGTAAATACCCAAAGTTTAGTAAAAAAACATTAAAAAGTGAATTTTGCATGTGTGGTCCCCTTTAAGCAATATAAAGAAAAGAAAGCATATCATTTATATATCCTTACTAAAAATTAGTATATGCAAGTATCCTTAAAGTATACTAATTTTAAACAAACAAACAAAAAATAATAATAAACTTTATTTGTATAGCACCTTCCTACAATGCCTTGCATTGACCAAGGTGCTTAACAGGACAGAAAATATAAAAAAAAAAAACGGTTCAATAAATCAGTGGAAATAAAATAAAAGCAACAGCAATAAAAGGAGGCAATGGAAATAAAATTGCTACATACTAGAATACCAAAAGTAATAAAAGTTACACACTGAAAGCTGTTTTGAACAAGTGGGTCTTCAATCTGGTTTTGAACAGAGTCAGATCAGAGGTGGCACGTAGCTCAAAAAAAAAAAAATACTTTCAGTTTACTTTTTAGGAACTTATCAAAAATATACTTAGCCAAGTTTATTTTACACAATACTTGACTTATACTAAAAATAAACTAAAAGTCTAAGTATACTTAATTTATACTTCTGTTTAAACTTTTGGCCAGGGTAATTTTACACAAAGTATTTTCACACTGGTTTATTTTAGTACTTCTGTTTTAAACGTTTTTTTTTCAGTTTTTTGGAACAGCTCGAGCTGTTTTGTTATATTGTTGTATATATATTGTTGTATATATATTGTATATATATTGTTATTATTATTATTATTATTATTATTATTATTATTATTATTATTATTATTATTATTATTATTATTATTATTATTATTATTATTATTATTCAGGGTATTATTATTATCATCATCATCATTATCATCATTATTATTATTATTATCATTATTCAATTTTATTCTGCTCCAGGCATGAGGTGAAACATTCGGTACTTGTGAAGTTGTTTGCTTTCTGCCATTTTTCTGTTTGTGGGCTTCGTACCCAAGCTGATTTGATTGGGGGAAGTAGAACGCATGTCTCAACCAATCAACGCCACTCTTGCTTGTCGGGTAGCATGTGATCATGTCCTAACCAATCAATGCCACTCTTACTTAGCGGGGAAGTAGCATGTGATCATGTCCCAACCAATCAACGCCACACTTGCTTTGCGCGCTTTGTTCAAATGTTTCTGTTTTCATCTGTCAGACAAGAAGCTCTTGTGTCGGACTCAGCACTCGTAAAACTTGCTTTTTATTAGACGTCGACTGGTCTGGACGACGACTGGACATTCAGTTGGAAGTTGAAGGTAATCAGTTCTGTTTTGTTTATTTGCTAGATGTTTTAGCTTTGTTCACTTGAATTAACAAAACCTGCTGTGGCTAAAAGCTAAGCTAATGTAACATTAAGCTCACAAGCTAAAACTGGTGTGTTACTTTGCTGAGGTAGATGAATTGAGGCAAGTAAAACACTGCAGGTTTAGAATATGTCATTCTAACGTTTAAATAATCCATATATGCTACGAGTTTTTTTTTTTTTTTTTTGGCCTGCTTCAAGTTCTGGATGGTTTTTCAAAGAGACAAGGTCCTGCATCCACGCGCTTTTGCGTTGCATGTCTGTTAACACACATGCGCTGACCAGCCAGCAGAACTATAACTGTAGCCAGGCTGAAATACTAATTTACTTGAAATGCGTATTTCGGCAACATTACTGTTTTTGTAGCTGCTTCAGGTAGAAAACAAGAGGCTGAAGGAAGACTGTGGTATTGAGAGGTAATTTATAAGTAGCTTGAGTGAAGTAATTGAGACACCGATTTTTAAAACCAAATGTGGAAATGGAGAACGCCTTGTTTGAATGTTATATTTATTATTTAGATCAGTCTCCTACTTCCTGTTCCTCCTTATATCTCAGCTCTTCATTGCACAAATGACTAATTTAAATTTTGAATGGTCTCAAAACACTACTGCACTGTATAGTGACACACAATTTTTGTTCTTTTGCCCGTTGTTTTTTTTTTTTTCTTTTACAGAGCTTCCAGCAGTTGTGAAACAGTCGAAAGAGCTTCCAGCAGTTGTGAAACAGTCGAAAGATGTGGCGATCGGATCTCAGCGTTGCTTCTATCCACTCAACACCAACCGTACAGGCACTTGTTGCTCTACCCATCTCTGTTCAAGTGTTGTCTGACCCTGATGACATGGTAATTAACTGAATGCATGGATACTGTATGTTATTGCTTCATTTGGGGAAACATTAAAATACAATTTCTTTCTACATATTTTTGATTGCACATAAATGATAGATAAGAAGTGATATGACACCCCTTGACGGTATGCAATAAAGCTATAGAAAATAGGCTTGGGCATATTCATTGCAAAGATGAATATATACTATAGAGTTCCAAATACTGTACTGTAAATAAATGTTTAATCATTATTTGGTTAACAAGATCCATGTGTTTTGCAGGTGCCTCTTGTGCCAGACTATGATGTAGAAGTCCCAAGGCGAAAGGTGAAGTCTCTATGGACTACCAGCTCAGCCTTGCTGGTTGGAGATCTTGCAGTGCTCATCTACGGGAGAGAGTTATTGGCCAATTGAAGTTTGACTGGGAGGCAATCAGGGGCTCATAAAGATGTGGAGTCAAAGCCACCTTTGGACAACACAAAGCTTGATGCTATATACTTAGTGAGTGTATATAATGTAGGACAAAACTCATTCTAAAATACATTCCTAATGTTTTTCTCGTTTTATGAACAAATTACTTTAATATTCCATGTTCCGTTCACGGTTTATGATGCAGATTCTGATACAATCACCTAAAAATGAGGTTATCATATTTAATAAAAATGTGGAAAA
>JBBPBX010026806.1:0-14052 GCA_038048925.1 Garcialebias charrua | reverse complement strand
ATATATATATATATATATATTTTTGTGTGTGTTTAAATGTTCTTAAATTCATGTGTACAGTACTTTGTTGCAGCTGTGGTTGTTTTAAATGGCTTTATAAATAAAGTATAATTGTTATTTTTATGTTTTATTTCAATTTTTTGCATATTAGCGCTCGCTCCCAAAGCGCCACTGCCTGACATAAAATGAGCGGAGCTAAGCGGGCGGGGACACCAAGCCGACATGCCGAGAAAGGGGCAATCTGCGACCGGGAGCTGGCTTTGGAGGACCGTGCGTCCGATCAGAGGTTGCCTCATACAGATAAATTAGCTGGAAACACTCGGTGAACCTTGTGGGTGTGTCTGGACTGGAGCAGTAGCATTGATCGCTCCGCACGACAACATTAGCTCATGGGCTAAGCTAAGGCTAAATGCTAAGCGGACCCCCACCAGAACCAAACCGAACTGACGGCCGACGGCCGGGAGCATGCCTCAGTGTCCGGGAGCTCGCCTAAAATGTTGGATGGACAGAGCTCCTCCGATGAGCCCCGTCGGTTCAATCAAGTGGTGGAGGAAGGGGAACCGCTGGTTCTCCGGCAGGTCCGTCAAAGTCAGCCACAGGTGGAGCTGGGCGATGACCACTTCAGCCATGCATCTCCCCTGAGCGATGGCCACGGTCCCCATCATTCGCAGAACAAAATCAGTCGCCTTGCGGGCTTCCTCCAGGATGTCTGTCGCAGCCTGTTTGTTTGTCGTTACCTGGAGCTCCTGCAGCTTCTCTGCCAAGTAGGCCTGCATCATGGCCGAAGCGTTCATCGCGCGGACCGCAAGGCCCTGAGCCCGGTAACATTTCTCGAGCTGGGAGGCCAAGGCGCGGTAGGCTTTGCTGGGCAGAGTTGGTTTTGCGCCTGACATCCTGGGGACCAAGTGAGCCACCAGCGTGTCCTCCATCTGCGGGACGTTGGCGATTCTTGCTGCCTCCATTCTGGCGACGGCAAGGAACTGGGAGAGCGGCAGAAGCATGGGAGCCCTGGGTTCAGCCCAGGTGCGAGTGAGCTCCGTCAGAAAATCTGAAAATATCGGCATCCTGTGCCTCGTGGCCGACTGCTGTTTGGCATAGAAATAATTCCCAGTCAATCTCGTTACCTGTTGGCGAGGTGGGGGTTCTGGCCATCTGATCCGTAGCATGCCCGCCGCTCTGCGACACAAGTCGAACAAAGCAGGGATTGAGACATCAGTCTCTGGCTGAGCTGTTGTCAGGTTCTGGGAGAAGTCTTCCTCTTCTCCTTCTTCCTCGTTCTCAGCTTCGTCGTCTGAAATCTCACCCGAGGCTGTTAGCGAGAGCTCGTCTGCTCGTAACAGGCTTCTTGTGTCATATTCGGCGGTGGAGTCCCCGACAGGGGCCGTTATGTCCATGCTGTCCCCCAAGTCAGCATGGCCGCTGTCCTCCAGGTCCACGGCCTTGAGCTCCGGTGTGGGAGTGAGTGCCTCTGTGAGGTCCGGGTCGCGTGCCGCAGCGGAGCCACCCATGGCCTTGACCACAATGTCAACTTGACGCTTCCTCACAGCCTCGAGCATCTGGCTGCAGTGCGGGCAGGACTCGGGGGATTCCAGCGCTGTCTTAGCGTGCAACATTCCCAGGCAGACAGGACAGGCCTTGTGGGTGTCCTTCGCCAAAAGGGAGTAACCGTAGCCGCTGGGGCAAGCTTGGGAGCTGGGGCTCGCTTGCCTGTTGGTCTTTTTAGAATTTCTTGGTTTTCGCTTTCCCTTATCTGGAGCCATGGCTGAGAAGAGTCAAGCTTGTTAGCAATGCTAACGTGGTCCGGAGACATCTTCTTTGTTGCATCGCTTTCACTGGCTAGCCCGCTAACTCGTTAGCAGGGTAGCGGTGTGACAAAGTTAGCGCCGTCGAGCGAAGCAGCTGCAAAGAGAGAAGAAAAAACCTTGAGGTTAAATAAAAGAGGCTGGACTAACTTTCGCTAGCCCAGCAACACGCAGGAAATTTCTCTGTACGCTCAGTGTAGGGAGCAAGCTCGCCTCCGATCGAGCGATGTACATACAGAGTCCCACAAAGTTCAGGTGTAAGCGAGGTGAATGGCATAAGAGAAAGTAGGCTGGGTGTCAGTCGGTCTTATACCAAGACGGAGGGGCCTCTGGTGACACTGACGCCCACCTGCCTCATTCAAGGCGTGATTATATTACTTCAGGTGAAACGTGTGGCGGCGCAATTCCCATAGTCATATGTTGCACTGAGTGGACTGACTGATAAGGGAACTGAATTAAACAGAAGGGGCAGAAACACAACAAAAGGCTGAATTAAAACACAAACAGACAGAGCACAGAAACACCAGACACTAGAAGACAGACCATGACAATTTACAGTGAATCAAAAACTTGTAAAAAAAACCACACAAAAAATGGTCTTCTATACTGTAGATGAAGTTTTGCTTCTCATCTGAGGTGCTTTCTCAATCCAAAGACTGGAGAGTGTGGAATTTGAATTTTAAACTGAGGTGTTTTGAGGTTTGTTAGAGTCTTTGATAGCCTGACTCACAGATGGGCCACTCTGGACACATGAATGAAGGTCTTGCTTGGAAAGAAACTGACTGGGTATCAGACCTAATGCTTCATTTAGGTTTTTGAAAACTGAAATCTGAAACCTCGTCCTCTGTTTATAGTTTTTTTTTTTCATTTTTATAGATTGCTCCCTTCACTCCTCTCTCAAACCATCTGACTTCTAGGTCCAAAATATGAACATTTTGGCCCTCAAAAAGTGTCCCTTATTGTTGAGGCGAAGGTGACTAAGTCTTGTCCTGAGGAGTTGGCTCTCCTTTGTTGCAACATGCATGTGTGGAGAAGCTGTTTGGTTTCTCAGATTTAGATATATGGACATTTGTTGCTGCACTGAACTGCATATTGCACCACCACTCTGTTTGTGTTTGAGTGTTTGGTCCTTAGGGTGGACCAGCCTCTGTCCGACAGTCCTGTTGGGTTTGGAATTGACTAGGATGTTGTCTTTGGAAAAACATATTTCTGAGTTTCTCTTAAACTTGAGCAACAAAAGGGATGACTGTTTTTTTTTTCGGTCTGCTCTTCTCCTGTTTCTGTTCAATTGTGTGTCCCAAGTTTCTGTCCTTGGGCCCCTCTTCTTCAGTACTTGATTTTTCCCTCTAGGTAATTTCTAAAAATGTAGTATCCATTTTCACTGTTATGCAGATGACACCCAGCTCTACTTGTCTGCCAAACCTAATTATATCCTCCCTCCATCTTCACTAATTGTCTCAGTGAGCTCAATTGCTGATTTTCCTAGAATTTTCTCCAGTTAAACTGAACTCATCCTTTGTCAGTACTAAAAACACTCTTTCCAAATTTGACCATTGTCTCATCCCACTTAACAAATATCTTATTTTACCCCCCTCAAGAGTCTGGATGTCATCCTTGACAGCTCTCTGTCCTTCATGTCCCACATCAATAATGTCACTCAGTCAGCTTATTTCCTCCTTCATACTATTAACTGTCACTGTCCTTCTTTCACCTTTAATTCCACTGCCATCCTTGTCCACATTATTGTGTCATTCTGGATTGATTATTGTATTTCCCTTATTTTTGGTCTCTATAATAAATCCCTTCATAATCTACAGGAAGTTCAGAACTCTGTTGCCCATGTCATCACCCATATCACTTCCTATAACAACATCACTTCTGTCCTGCAGCAGCTTCACTGGCTCCTGGTTCAACCTTGATTCATCTTCAAAATTATTCTTCAGACCTTTAAAGCCATATACAAATGTGTACCTTTTTATTTATGTGACTTTCTGCATATCTCCATCTCCTCCCCCTCTCTCAGGTTTGCCTCTTCCGCACGCCTCTCTGTGCGTTCTGCCCACCTGGTGGGGAGCAGGGCATTCAGCTGCTCTGCTCCTCAACTGTGGAACTGTGGAACTGTGGAAGCAACCGGACCAGACAACATCCCAGGGAAAGTTCTGAAGGAATGTGCGGACCAGCTCTGTGAGGTGCTGGCTGACATCTTCACCACCTCACTTTCACTGGAGTCAGTTCCCACCAGCCTGAAGACAGCCACCATCATCCCAGTCCCAAAGAGCTCCACAGTGACTGGTCTGAATGACTATAGACCGGTGGCTCTCACCCCGATAGTCGCTAAATGTTTTGAGAAACTGGTCATGTCCCACATCAAGACAACCGTCAACATCAACGAGGATCCTCATCAATATGCATACCGCGAGAACCGATCAACAGAGGACGCCATCTCCTCTGTGGTCCACACTGCTCTCACCCACCTGGATCAGAAGGACTCATACGTGCGTCTGCTCTTTGTGGACTTCACATCTGCCTTCAACACCATGATCCCCCAAACTCTGATAGACAAACTATCTACACTTGGACTAAGCCCCTCCATTTGTAACTGGGTACTAGACTTCTTAACAAACAGACCACAGTCCGTGAAGATCCACAACTTCTCCTCCTCCACCATAACCCTCAGCACTGGCTCTCCCCAAGGATGTGTGCTGAGCCCTCTTCTGTTCACTCTGCTCACATATGATTGTACAGCCACACATCCAGGCTGTCATATTGTTAAGTTTGCAGATGATGGTGGAACAAGATGGCAGCATAGAGTGAGAGCTCCCAAGTCGAAGAGAAAAAAGAAACCTCCCAAATATAATGTAAAGAAATATAATCTCTTTTTTTTAACGAAATGAGTGGAGGACGTAGGAGAGTAATAACGAGAAAAATGAACAAAGACCAAGAAGATCAAGAGCCTGAAATGAAACAGGTGGATCCAGAAAACGGCGACTCCAAACAAATTACCACGCTGTTGGAGGGACTCGCAAAAGAAATACGGGACCTCAAAGGAGGAATTAAGGAGGACTTCACAAAATTCAAAGAAGAATTTAAAGAAGAGATGAAACGGGAGTTCACTGGATTTAAAGAAGAAATTGTAAAAAAAGTCGCGCAGAATGTCTCAGATTTACAGCAACAGCGACAGGACCTCACAGAGGCGCAAAGTCGGATCTCAGAGCTGGAGGAGTGGAACACGGAGGCGAAGGAGGCCATTCTGAATCTCTTCAAACAGCAAACCAAACTTCAGGAGAAGCTGACTGCAGTCGAAGGACACGGAAGACGCTCCAATTTGAGAATTTACAATCTGGCCGAACAAGACGGTGAATCTGTGCAAGAGCGGGTGGACGCGCTTCTGCGCCGAGAGCTGGAACTGCCGGAGGGAACAGATCTACAAATACAGCGCGCGCACAGAAGCACCGGGAAGAAACCACCGCAGGGAGCAACTCCGAGGTCTATAGTGGTCAACTTTCTGAAGTATGAAACCAAAGAAAACATCTTGGCCAAAGTCTGGAAAAAAAAAAAGATTCAAGTTGAAGGGAAGCAGATATTTTTTGATCACGACTACCCCGCGGAGGTGATGAAGAAACGCAAGTCTTACTCTGAGATTAAAAAGAAGCTGAAAGAGGAAAAGATTCGCTTCCAGACGCCACTGACGAGGATACGAATCCACTGGTCAGATGGGATCATGACGTATGACAACGCGGAGGACGCAGCACGAGAGATGAGGAGACGAGGGCTGGAGACACAGGAGGAGGACAGCAGCGGACCATCGTTGGAGGAGAGGATCAGGAATGTGTTGCCATGGCAACGCGTTGGAATGAAGCGCACGGAGGGAGAGACCGCAGCTGCAGAGGGACCGAGTCAAGATGCTGGAAGCCGAGCGAGGGCCAGGCTGCAGGAGTTTAAAAGATGAAGAAACTTTGTTCATAAGAGAAACGGAGAGGGGGACGTGAGGGGGAGACACGGAGGTAACAAGCTTTTCCTGTCTGTAATCCAAAGTAAAAAAAAGAAAAAGAAACAGGGGGTTGGTTGAATAGAGTTATTAAAATAAAGACATGACTTAATAAGTTAACTGTTATAGTTATTTAAAGGAAAATAATTATACGTTTATTTGACTCTTAAGAAATATGTTTATGTTATAATTTAATTGCCAGCCTCTCTTATTTTAAATACAACAGATGGGACATCTTAAGACAGACTTATTTGAGAAATTATAACACCCTTACCTCCACCCCCCCCCCTCCTATTTATTATTATTTCTTATATAAAACAGATTTCTCTAATATTTATATAGAAATCGACAGGGAGATCTGTTAAAACAGTGACTGTTGGACTTACCTAGTAGGATGGGGACACCTGTTTTAGGTTTACCTCAAATCGCTAGGGGGGGCCCTTTGTACACAACAGGCTACCCCCCACCCTTCCCAACAGGAGGACAGGGCCTTAGGGGAATAAGGCCCATTTTTGTCAGGGAGTTCAGTTTTTTTTTTAGTTTAAGTTTTTTTTGGGGGAAAAGGTTAGTAGTTAGTATTGCAATGGAGAAGTTGAGAAATATTTTAAGGGATATAAACAATGGAAAATAATGAAATAATGGTGGTGTCATTGAACGTTAACGGCCTAAATAATGTCAAGAAAAGAAATAAAGTCTTAACTAAGTTTAGAAAAGAGAAGATGCAGATTATCTTTTTGCAGGAAACACATTTATCCAGAGAGGAACATGACAAATTAAAAAA
Source organism: Garcialebias charrua (assembly GCA_038048925.1). Taxonomy (NCBI): domain Eukaryota; kingdom Metazoa; phylum Chordata; class Actinopteri; order Cyprinodontiformes; family Rivulidae; genus Garcialebias; species Garcialebias charrua. The sequence continues at coordinate 7,481 of JBBPBX010026806.1, read as the reverse complement.
ATTAGGTTACAGGAATTCATTTTCCAGTTCTTTTGGACAAAAGCACAAAAGGGGAGTGATGATACTAATTGCAAATACTTTGAAGTTTGAAATGATCAAGAAAATTGGAGATAAGGAAGGGAGGTTCATAATAATAAAAGGCAAATTAGAAAACCAGCTAGTAACAATGTTTAATGTGTATGCACCCCCAGAAAGTGGAAAGACGTTTTTTGAAAAAATATTTCATCTTCTAAGTTCGGAAGCAGAAGGGATATTGTTACTTTGTGGAGACTGGAATGTGGTATTGAATTATGGATTAGACACAACAAGTAGGAAAGAAAGCAAAAAACAAATCAATAGGTATATGAATAACATGATTTCAGAAGTGGAAATATTGGATGTATGGAGAGAACTCCACCCCTTAGACCGGGATTACACTCACTATTCAGTACCACATGCAGTATACTCTAGAATTGACTACATATTAATGAATAAGGGAGACTTATTTAGAGTGAAGGAATGCAGGATAGGGGTAACAGATGTCTCAGATCACAGTGCAATCTACCTAAAAATTAATTTGAATAACAGGAGGAAAAATACCGTATGGAGACTCAATGAAGGAATATTAAATAATAAGGGATTTGTAGATGAAGTAAAAGGGGAAATTATTAGATATAAGGAAGAAAATGACAATGGAGAAGTAGATCCGACAATTTTATGGGACACTATGAAAGCAGTAATAAGAGGAAAGATTATTTCATACACAGCATTTATACAAAAAAATAGGTTAGAAACATATCAAAGACAAATTGAAGAGCTGAAAAAATTGGAGCAACAGCATAAACAAACAAATGATCCAGAAACATTGAAACTGGTTAAAGAAACCAGAGGAAAAATAGATGAAATCCTGTTGGAGGAGGTGGAAAGGAAAGCTAGATTTACAAGGCAGACATTTTATGAAGGAGGACCTAAAGCTACTAAAGACCTGGCTAGACGTATAAAGAAACAGCAGGCATTAAGCAATATAAATAAAATAAGAGACCCACTGACCAATGAAATTCAATATGAACCAGAAGAAATTCAAAAGATATTTGAGGAGTACTATATAAACTTATACACCCAACCTCAATTGGAGGGGGAGGAGGCCATGAAAGAGTTTTTGGACACATTAGATCTACCAGCAATAGGTAGAAAACAAAATGAGATGCTGACTTCAAAAATAACTGCCGAAGAGATAAAAAATGCAATTAGTCGGGCTAAACCGGGGAAATCACCAGGAGCAGATGGACTGGGGGCATCATTCTACAAAACTTTTAAAGAGGAGTTAATCCAACTCCTATATGATTCATTTAACTATAGTCTCAAGACAGGTAAAATCCCCCCCTCCTGGAAAGCAGCTATTATCTCTGTTATTCCAAAGGAAGGTAAAGATCAGGAATATTGTCACAATTATAGACCAATATCAATCCTAAATGTGGATTATAAACTTTACACCTCTATCATAGCCAAGAGATTAGAAAATATAATGCAGGATCTGATTGAGGAGGACCAGACTGGTTTTATTAAAAATAGACAAACACAAGATAACATAAGAAGAACCCTACATGTTATAGATCATATACAAAGGAACGGAGACAGCATGATTTTAGTAAGTGTAGACGCAGAAAAGGCTTTCGACAGTGTAAATTGGACATTCCTGTACAAAGTACTAGAAAAATTTGGATTCAATGAAAAATTTGTTAATTGTATTAAATCAATATACCAGGAACCAACAGCAAGAATAAAAATAAATGGTAGTCTGACAGGAAGAATAAAACTGGAGAGAGGTACAAGACAGGGCTGCTGTCTCTCCCCAAGTCTGTTTGCATTATTTATTGAACCACTCGCACAGATGATCAGACAAGAAGATGATGTGAAAGGAGTGGAAATAGGAAGGGAGGAACACAAAATAGGGTTATTTGCAGACGACGTATTATTATTTTTAAAACAACCTAATGTTAGTTTCCTAAAAACAATGAGACTCTTAGAGAACTATGGAAGCTTCTCAGGATACAAACTTAATGTTACAAAAACACAAATTCTATCAATAAACTACTCTCCATCACAAGAGATTAGAGATGTATTCAATCTGAAGTGGAATGAAAAATGTATGAAATACTTGGGGGTAAACCTTACAAAAAAAATAGATACACTTTATGACGCAAACTACACAAAAATAAACTTACATATTAGGAAAGATTTGGATAGATGGTCAGGAGTTGGTTTGGATCTTGGATCAAGAATAAAGATAATTAAGATGAATATTTTACCAAGACTTTTATACTTGTTCCAATCCTTGCCAGTGATAATCCCACAAAATCAATTCATAGAATGGGACAAGTGGATTTCGAGGTTTATATGGAGAGGGAAGAAACCCAGGATTAGATACAAAACTCTGCAGCTCCCAAAAGATAAAGGAGGTTTGGCTCTACCAAGTCTCAAAGAATATTTTTATGCAGCACAACTCAGACCTCTGATATGCTGGTGCAATGATGAACATGTTTCAAAATGGAAAAGCCTGGAAATGGATATGAAAGGTATAGAGGTGAGAAATTTAATATCTCACAAAACATTATTGGGCAAATTAGAAAATCAACTGGATTCAATAACCAAAACTACAATTGAAATATGGAACACAGTGGTAGATAGATATAAATTGGAAAAAGAAACAAGGATCTTGAGCTGGTTTGCTTGGGATTCAAGGTTCATACCGGGTACCCATGATAAAGGGTTTAAACAGTGGGCAAATAAAGGTATAACAGTGATGTGTAAGATGATTGAAAGGGGTAAGCTGCAGAGTTTTGAGAATCTAAGGGAAAAATTTGGATTGGAAGAGCAAGAAAGGTATCGGTACTTACAAATTAGACATTATTATGAAAAGGAGGTAAAAACTGACACAACAAGCGAAATTATTGAAGCCTTTCGGAAGGCCTATGAGGGAAAAAAATGTAGAATAATTTCAACTTTATACAGAGGTCTGATGGCAGGAAAGAAAACTTCCTCACTATATATTAAAGAAAAATGGGAAAAAGAAATGCAGGAACAAATAACTGAGGAAGAATGGTTAAACATCTGTAAAACGCAGTGTACGGCCACCAGCTCCAGGTTCTGGAGAGAATTTAATTGGAAAAATATCATTAGATTCTTTATAACACCAAAACTTCAGAAGAAAATGGCATCCAGCACGCAACCGTGCTGGAGATCCTGTGGACACAGAGATGTGGACCATGTACATATATTTTGGTCATGTCAAAAAATAAAAGGGTATTGGGATAAAATATGGCTTACTTTGAATAAAATACTAGAATATGAAATACCCAAAACATGCAAAATACTTTATTTGGGAAATATTTCACACAAAATCATACAAAAAGAGGATGAATACCTGATTAAGATATTGTTAACAGCAAGTAAAAAAGCCATCACAAGAATGTGGTATAAAGTGGATCCACCGACTGTGGAGCGGTGGCTGAGCACTGTGGAAGAGATATTTGTAATGGAAAAACTCACTCATAAATTAAGACTGCAAGAGGCGCAGTTTAACGAAAAGTGGGGAAAATGGACTTATTACAGAAAGAATACACCACCTTCTTAACTGGACAATGAGAGCACTGGAAAATTAACCATTGATTAAGACTGTATGTATATTGTACTTCTTCACTGCAAATATTTTAAGAAAATTGCAATAAAAAAATAAAAAATAAAAAAAAGTTTGCAGATGATACAGCGGTGGTGGGATGCATCACACACAATGATGAGTCCAGCTACAGACAGGAGGTGGAACACCTGGAGAGCTGGTGCAAAGAGAATAATCTTCACATGAATGTGAAGAAGACAAAGGAGATGATTGTGGACTTCAGAAGGAACAAACACACCCATGCCCCACTGAACATAGGTGGATCTGCGGTGGAGGTGGTCTCCAGCTACAAATACTTGGGTGTACACTTGAATGATAACCTCAGCTGGAGCAACAACACCACCAGCCTGATCAAGAAAGGTCATCAGAGACTCTACTTCCTCAGACGGCTGAGACGAGCTGGTCTGAGCAGCCCAGTTCTCACCTCCTTCTACAGGTGTGCAGTGGAGAGCATCCTGTGCTCCAGCATCAACGTGTGGCATGGAGGCTGCACAGTTGCAGAGAGGAAAGCTCTACAGAGAGTGGTGAAGGCTGCACAGAAGTCTGTTGGAGTCAGTCTCCCCACCATCACAGACATTTACACCTCCAGATGCAGGAAAAGAGCCACCTGCATCATGAAAGACCTCACTCACCCAGCACACTCACTCTTTGCCCCACTCCCCTCAGGACGGAGGTTGAGGAGCATCAAATGTAGAACCACTAGACTGAGGAACAGCTTCTACCCTGAGGCTGTTAGACTCATGAATAAATAAATAATAAGAATAAACACTGCAAAATATCACATCATGCTGATGCTGATCTGTTTTCTTGTTGCTGTGTTCATCTGTGACCATCTGCTCATAAAGACTCATGTTCGTGCTGCTGTTTATAATGATGTTTTTCTTTCCACTACATTAGGGCTTAGTGTATTACTAGTTGATGTTTCTCTTAGTTAATTCTAGATGTTATTACTGTTTTTCTCTTGCATTTGTTGTTGGATGTAACTGGGACCCTGTGTACATAATCTCATTTTCATCACATGTACCACATGCGGTGCAAATGACAATAAAGACTCTGACTCTCTGAACTCACTGCCCTCTGACCTATGAAACATCAACACTCTCTCAGTGTTCAAAACTGGTCTGAAAACTTACCTTTCCATATTAGCCTATCCTTCTTCTTAATTTACTCAGATGTACTTTCTATTCTAAGACTTTATTGTATAACACATTATAATGTTTAATTTTATTGTATAACACTTTTGTAACCCTATATATTTTTCCTCTGTATGTTCGTTTTATTGCTGTACAGTGTCCTTGAGTGTCCTGAAACGTGCTTTCATTTTTTAAATACTTATAATAATAATATTAACAACAACAACAGCATTATTATTATTATTATTATTATTATTATTATTATTATTATTATTATTATTATTATTATTATTATTATTATTATTATTATTATTATTATTATTATTATTATTATTATTATTATTATTATTATTATTATTATTATTGCAGATGAATATTTCCAGCCCAGACTAACTTGGCAGATCTCTGGGGCAACTACAAATTTAAAAAAAATGACAGACACTAGACACAAACTTTTAGTTTTAGTTTAGAATATTTTCCTTCAAAGCACATTTTTGTTTTTCTTTCACTTGCTCCCTTCCTCAGGGGTCGCCACAGTGAACTAATTTGCATGAAGACTAGGCAATTATACTCCAGATGCCCTTCCTGACCCAACCACAGACCGAGCTACCACAGCCTTCTCTGTGAAGCAGAGAGCTAACATCTAGGGCACCCAGGGGAGCAGATGGTGGGGGTTTAGGGTCTATCCCATGGGCCCATACTGGGGCAAACGAGGGTGGAGGCAGATGTAGGTGCTTCCACTTTCCCACCCACATTTTGATGTTGTCAGTCCAGGGAAATCTAACGGGTGACTTTTCTATCACATTCTCGCCTTCTCTAACCTCTGCCCCACCACTCCTCCTTTTTCCTTCAAAAGTGAATTAAAAAAACAGAAGTAAAAACAATGCTGCTATTTGAAATGATTTTGGCCATGAAGCACATACAAGATCAAACAGCATGAATGTGGGAGATCTTGCCAGCTGGAGCTAATGCTAAGCAGTAGCTCCGTCACACACAGCCCGCAACCTGCTGAGCAATGTACTCAGCTGAGTACTGAAAAAAAAAATACCTTTACAAATTATGCATTAGTTAAGAGGGAGCTCATCACAACACTACTGTTTTCCTCATTACAATAATAGTAAACAAATGAGATTCCATATAGAGATGTACATCATGTCTGGATTATTATTACTTTTTCAGACTGTGGCCTCTGGGCTAACCACCCACACGATGAAACTGGCCATTGATCACAGTGAAACAATTATTAGAAGCATGCCATGATACTACAATAAGGATTTCTACATAAGGATGCACTGCTTGATAATGAGTCATGTCAATTTTGATTGACAGCAACAGAAAAAAGCTTTGTAATGGTGCTGCTGCTCAACTTCTACTGGTTTGGACTGGTCACAAATGTTATTATAACTTGTTTAGTTGAATTAAGCACACAATACCCACAATGTTGTGTTATTATTGCATTAAATTAAAGGTAAATCAGAAGAAGACAGTCTTTCATAAGCTGAAAGTTGAAAGAATTATCTAAACATGAATGAAAATTTAATCAAGGAGCCATTGGTAACCATATAACAAATACATTGTGTCAAGAAGATATTAAAAATTCAAGAGTATAAGAGTAGATTCTACAGTAGAATAACCATTGTAATATCTAATGTGATGTTTTGTTGCCAGTTCCTATTAACAAGCAAAGTCAGTAGTGTCTACAATAGGGATGGGGCCGATCCGATCCAGTATCGGTATCCGATACCAGCATAATTTAAGTATCGGATATTGGAACCAACGTGCCAATATTTCCGATACTTTATAGGTGTCAGAGAGCACATATATTGCACCATACTCTGTGACTTCTGTCTTAACATTGTGTGAGGTAAACGCAGAGAAGACACTCTGAGCCTCACTACAGTAATTCACAAACTAATGGAATACAAGAGGAAGGTCTCTACCACAGACGTCCTTCTGACTCATGGTGCAGCCCGGAACACTAGTCTAAAATACTGCTAAGCATTATGGGAAATCATCACAGTCTACTCCCCATTTTTTAGTTTTATTTTTAATTGTGGCACTATATGAGTTGTAATTCTTGTTGAATTTGATCAACGGATACAGATTTAATCTATAATTGAACACTAATATTACTATTATACTAAGCATTCTGGAAAACTGAAAGTTATGCACCATAACTCATGTTCCCTGAAGGAAGGGAAGGAGGTGCAACATATGCTATGGGAATTGCGCCCCCGCGCGATTACCTGAAGGAATACATTCACGCCTTTACGGCAAGGGCGTCAGCGTTGCGCCAGAGGCCCCGCCCTCTGGGTATTTAAGCCGCTGACGCCCATCCATCTTTCTCCAAAATGCACTTCACCGAGCTTTCAGCATTGAAAGGGCCAGATATGTTGCACCTCGTTCCCTTCCTTCAGGGAACATGAGTTATGGTGCATAACTTTCAGTTCCCTTTCAGTCATGTCTCTCGGTGCAACATATGCTATGGGAACGTAATTCATTCACGCCCTTGAAATGCTCAGTAAAATGCATGCTAGTGTGAACGTCTGCCCTTGATCAGCAGGCATCTCAAGGCTACTTTCTACTGTGTGTTAGAAAGGACAGCCTGAGTGACATCACACGCAGTAACATCCAAACTGTAATGCTTTGCAAAAGTGTTTATTGAGCTCCAGTTCGCCGTAGCACAAATGTCT
>JBBPBX010026805.1:0-37798 GCA_038048925.1 Garcialebias charrua | reverse complement strand
TAAAAAAATAAATTTAAAGTCATGGTCAGTTTTTTTATGTCTGTTTGCATTACCGTAGTAGTTCTGAAGATACAAACCACTGTGTATTTACTAGACTGCTTTTGGTCCAGCTTGTGATTTGTACATCATGATGTTGGTACATAAATCAAAATTAAAGACTAATGTTGATGTAGAAAACTGGGTGATGTTAAAATGTAAAAATGTTAGAAGCCAACTATTTGTATTGCAGATTTAAAACAAATGTAGTTATATAAAGTGCTTCACATATTAAAAATAAAAAAATAAATGGAGGGTTAGGGTAAAAAAAACAACTACCAGTAACCATTGGTGTTATTTTACATGGTCTACCTACATGCAAAACCTGTATTTTCAGGCAGAGTATATCATATTCCCAAATATGCATGAATTTGCATAAATGAAATCTGTTAATATACGACTGACATCTGCAACGTGATCCGTCAAAGATCTGCTGGAAATCTGAGGAATCGCATACATCCAGATACTTCACAGATAAAAATCCTTAAATATACGACTGACATCTGCAACCTGATCCGTCAAAGATCTGCTGGAAATCTGAGGAATCGCATACCTCCAGGTACTTCACAGATAAAAATCCTTAAATATACGACTGACATCTGCAACCTGATCCGTCAAAGATCTGCTGGAAATCTGAGGAATCGCATACCTCCAGGTACTTCACAGATAAAAATCCTTAAATATACGACTGACATCTGCAACCTGATCCGTCAAAGATCTGCTGGAAATCTGAGGAATCGCATACCTCCAGGTACTTCACAGATAAAAATCCTTAAATATACGACTGACATCTGCAACCTGATCCGTCAAAGATCTGCTGGAAATCTGAGGAATCGCATACCTCCAGGTACTTCACAGATAAAAATCCTTAAATATACGACTGACATCTGCAACCTGATCCGTCAAAGATCTGCTGGAAATCTGAGGAATCGCATACCTCCAGGTACTTAACAGATAGAAATCCGTAAATATACGACTGACATCTGTCACGTATACGTAAATATAAACCAATCATACGTCATATATGCGGCAAGTATCCGAAGAGATGTAAGCAGTAATCCCGAGGGATAACAGAGCCACATATTTCTGGATCTGCAGCAGATAAAGTATCCGGATTTTGGGATTTTTTAAGGATCAATAAAGTTCGGATCTGTTCGTATCCGGGAATATCCGAAACTGGATTTTCCGAGGATGCGATACGGAAATTCCCGGAAATTGTCCGTATATGTGAAGGATGCGGAGATATACCACATCTGATACTCCCGTATATCTATGGTTTTTGTGCAGTGTTCTGAGAAACTGACAAGAAGCCTTGTGGAAAAAAGCTGCAGAGATTCACAGCGTCGGTCCACAGGATGGAGAAGTTGTTGGTCATGGACTCCACAAATATGCCCTCTATCGACTACTCACAAGAACAAAGCCACTGCTGAAAATAACTGTTCTGTTTTTTGTTTCAGCTTGAAGGAACACAGCAAACATGTCTATGGGCAGCACGGTGGCACAACTGGTAGAGCTGCTGCCTCTCAGCGAGCAGGTCCCCGGTTCAAATCCCGGTCCGGGGGCCTTTCTGGGTGGAGTTTGCATGTTCTCTCCGTGCATGCGTGGGTTTTCTCCGGGTGCTCCGGTTTCCTCCCACAGTCCAAAAACATGCATGTTAGGCTGATTGGTAACTCTAAATTGACCCTGGGTGTGAGTGAAACAGGTCCCTCTTGTAAATGAGTCCCCGTGGCTCAACGAGGCTAGCCTGTATAAATAAAGGTTGAATGAATGTGGAAGAAGGAGCTCTGACAGCAAAATTTACCATTTTGGTATAAATGTGAAATGCAGTTTGTAAACTAACACAAGACCCTGAATGCACAATCCTCTGTGAAGCATGGAGATGGCAGCATCATGCTGTGGGGAGGTGTTTCTTCATCATGGACAGGGACTCTTTTCAGAGTTGATGTGATAGATGGAGCTAAATCCAGGATCATCCTGGAAGAAAACCTTAGAGGCTGCAGAGGACTTGAGACAGGAGCAGAGGTTCACCTTCCAGCAGCAGCACCACCTGAAACATCCAGCAGAAGATCAGACATGGTCATGAATGGACCAGTCAAAGTCCAGATCTAAACCCAGCAGAGAGTCAGTGGCAGGACCTGAAAACTGTTCACAAAGACTCCAAATCCAATTAAAGTTGCAGCAAAATTGTATTCTAGATATTCCAAACTGGTAAAGACAACCCCACCAAAAACTTTGAACTGGAGCTGAGGTGAACAGGTTCTGCAAAGCATTGACTCAGGGAGTACACCACACTTTTCAGACTTTTATTTGTAAAAGTTTTTGAGAATGCTTGTATCATTTTGTTCCACTGCACAGATACTTTGTGTTGGTTTGTCACATAAACCCAGTAAAATATGTGACAAAGTTCAAAGGGTGATGAATGTTTAAAGTGCTGGAATGACCTGCTCCTCTGTTTAATGTAGATCTTTTCCTTTAGACAAAGGTGGCTCCTTGCACCTCTCTCTTATCTTCTTTGTCCAAAACGTGACTCCAATGACACCCAGGATTGATGGGTTATTTTGAAATTACAGTGTGTGCTGGTTTCCTACAGGTTAAAACATTGGTACACAACACGTTTCATTTTAAACTGAGAAACTCCGTATAGGTTAGAGAAAAACGTTCTTAAGAAATCAGGAAAGGGCTAATTGCCTTCATTACACATTTATAGGATCATGGTGCCCTGAAGCAGAGAAAACCTTCACCAGCAGAGCTCTTGATCGATGTGTTGTGCACAGTTTTCAATGCATTTTTCTACAAACACTTCAGAGGGTGCAGCTTACTGACTGTTGTAAAAGATCCATGATGGTAGCCTGGTAAAACCAGACCCTTGTCCTTCACTTTGCTTCGTACTAGGCAGTGAAGGGAAATGAGAATTGAGCGGAGCTGTCCAGGAAGGCGAGGGCCAGGCTACCATGATGGTGATAAAGCCCTCAGCCACAGAGTGGGATGAAGATTCCTGTCTCTGACATCAAAATGACAAGAAACAGGATTTTTTTTCTTCCCTGCATTGATTTTTACCTGTGAACTCCCCATAGAGGGTCTTGTTGAACTTTGTTTTCAGTCAAACTGTGATCAAAACAAAAACTGCTAAATCAATGCGGCATAAGCAGCCGTTTCAGTTCCCCACCAAACCTCTTTTTGTTCCCCATCACAGAGCGAAGAGTGGGGCAACAATACCTTCCATCCATGCATGTTGTGAGCATGATAACTTGAAAAAATAAGTCAAGTACTAACATTAATTTTTCTGTGTGGCTACATGAAGTGCAATTTTTTTAAAACATTTTTTATAATTGATTTGCCAGGTCAAAATCCAAGATGGCTGCTGACAAATGTATAAATGTTAACCTTGTGGGAATAAAAGTGTTATGTGTTGTCATCATTGTATGTCTCATTAGTTCCCTTTCAGTCGGTCTCTCAGTGCAACACAATTGCTATGGGAATCAACGCCTCCGCGCGGTGACCTGAAGTAATACACTCACGCCTTTACGGCTACGGCGTCAGCGTCGCGCCAGAGGCCCCACCCTCTGGACATTTAAGCGGCTGACGCCCGTCCATCTTTCTCCAAAATTGCACTTCACCGAGCTTTCAGCATTGAAAAGGGCCAGATGTTACACCTCGTTCCCTTCCTTCAGGGAACATGAGTTATGGTGCATAACTTTCAGTTCCCTTTCAGTCTGGTCTCTCGGTGCAACATACTTGCTATGGGAACGTAGCAAGTATGCCAAATGCTCAGTAAAATGTGTGCTAGAGCGAACGTCTGCCCCTGACCAGCAGGCATCTCAAAGCTACTTTCTACTGTGTGTTAGAAAGGACAGCCTGAGTGACATCACCCGCAGTAACATCCAAACTGTAATGCTTTGCAAAAGTGTTTAATGAGCTCCAGTTCGCAGCAGCGCAGATGTCTGCAACTGGTACACCCTTGAATAATGACCAGGAAGTGGCCAAGCCCCGAGTGGAGTGAGCATGCACTCCAGAGGGTACCTGTTGACCTTTGCTACTGTACGCCCTTTTAATGGCCTCAGTCACCCAATGTGAGAGGCGTTGTTTTGATAGGGCCCTCCCGGTAGCAGGTGTTGCAAAGCAGACGAACAGTTTGTTTTTCTCCATTCGGCTGTTCTCTGCATGTAAGTGCGTAAAGCTCTCACGGGGCAGAGAGCTTTCAACCTTTCTTGTTCCTGAGTAAGGACAGGAGCAGGTGGGAAGGAGGAGAGATCAAAGTCTAGACTCCTGTGGTTCAAAGTCAAGACCTTGGGAGTGTATGCGGGATTAGGCCTTAGTGTGACCTTTGACCCATCAGGGGTGAATCTGGTACACATTGGATGTACAGACAATGCATGGAGGTCACCCACGCGTTTTGCCGAGCAAAGTGCCAGGAGTAGAGTGGTTTTATAAGATAATAAATCTATGTTAACCTCACTCAGTGGCTTGAATGGGGGGTCACAGAGAGCCCCTAGGACCAGGCCAAGATCCCAACCAGGGGTCAGGGTCCTGCTGGGTGGTTTAGTCTGAAGCACGCCCTTCATAAATCTTATTATGATTGGATGTGCTCCAGGTGTCCTGTGTCCCCAGCCTTTGTGACAGGCTGAAATAGCTGATAGGAAAACTTTAATCGTTGAATAAGAACGACCTTTTTCCAGTAAGTCCTGAAGGAAAGTCAGGAGCTGAGCCAAGTCGCATGCATAAGAAATAATATTTCTTTCTGAGTACCAGGCTTCAAAAATAAGCCACTTCTGTGCATATAGGGACTATATTGATCCAGCACGGGCATTTTGTATGGTTATTACCACATTTTCCGGCAGGCCTGACACTATGAACTTGTTCTTTTCAGCCAACAAGCTAAGACTTTTGGCAGTTCCTGGCCTAAGTGGCTGTACTGCCCCTTCTGGTGACACAGAGGCTGTGAACCCCTGGAGGTCAACCAGGTTGGGAAGAAGGCCTCCTTGCCGGTGTGTCCCCAGGTTGCTCTGCTCAGGGGTAATTGAGAGCAGATGTAACCTGTCATCCTTATTAGATAGGATTGGAGCAGAGAGTCTATTTTCCCCCTCCAAGTTTGGGGTCCTAGGACTGGGAGATTGCAAGTTATGTAAATGAGCAGACCTCCTGACTCCAATCCGTTTTCTGGAGTGGTCTAGTTTACTGGTCCTTGGCTTTAATGGAGCATCGGTACCAGGTAAACCGACCGAGGTCTGTGTTTTACCCGTTGGGAGAATTTTGTTTGAAAGCAGATCTGGATCAGCACAGAGCGGGAGGTCACGTGCTGTCTGACTACTGCTTGGGCATTACGTGTCCCTCGTTAATAACAAAGGAACGGCTGCAACGTGAGAACGTGGGGGTGTTCCTTTTGGTTTGGCAGACTTCAGATTATTTGGTGATAAGGAGCCCAGTTCCTTTTGGTTTGGCAGACTTCAGATTATTTGGTGATAAGGAGCCCAGTCCCCTTCGAAAAACAGGAAGAGAGATCTGATTCAACTCTGATTTGTTTTCATCCACAGTAGCCTGAACACAGTTGCTACTGTGAAGGTGTGAAGTTTGTGGCTGCCTGAGGGCATCTGATGTAGCCCCCCCGTCGTTAGACTCTGTCAGCTTGTCTCCCTGAGGTACGGACCAGAGGCGGCCGCCACTAGAGGGCGCTAGGGGCGCCGCCCCTCCTTGAACTGCAGCTCTTCTTCTTCACCATTTGAAGATTTTTTTTTTTTTTTTATAAAAGTGAAATAATAAAATAAAAATATTTCGAAATGCATGCATATATGTTTTTAGTTGTGTAGGATAAATATTTTATGAGTAATGATTGTTTGTTTCAAAAAACGTTTTCTGATTGTGAGTGACGTACTTCCGGTTTCCCTGCTCGGCGCCGCCTGGGGGCTTTTCCCATGCTTTTCCATTGAATCTAATTATAACTAGCGGCCGCTAGCGGTCGTAGCTTATGTCCCATCTGTACAAAACTTTTGGATTGTACAGGTCGCATTTTCCGCCGCCCTCGAGCCTGGACTCGTCTCTTATCGCCACGGATCGCCAGCACTTCCGGTTCGAGCCGAGGAAGGAGGGGAAGCGGGGGACCATCTCTGTTACAGTCAGAGCTGATCACACGGCCAACTAGCGACGTTGAAACAGCTGTAATTATTAATGGTGCCTTTCTACACAGGTAAGCAAGTAATAATTAGTGAGTTTAATAAATCGCTGAGCACACATGAGCAAAGTTTGAGCTGTTCTCATCTGTGTTCGGGACGTGGTGGTGTGTGTGGGTGGTTGTTGCAGTCACAGTAGCTAGTAGCTGTGCTCATGGTTGTGGTGTACTGCAACATTATAAAAGTTGCTACTTGCTAGTTATAAACCCGAATGTGTGAAGACGACTCCTGTCTGTCCATCTTCAGCTCATCATGAACTGTTTACTCCTCAGAGTGTCTGTCTGTGTTAGTTAACTTTTGTCTCGTTTCGTTTAGCAGCAGTTGCAAATTTTCTGATGAATAAATCTGAATGAATAAATAAACTTTAGTTTTAGTTTAGTTTAGTTAAACTTTAGTTTCATTATAAGTTGTGCTGTTGTTTCAAAGACACTCTAAACTTAAATAAATCAAGTAGCAGAAAGATTTAAGCATTAAATAGTTTGAATTTTTCATGTTATGAAACAGTGATTATATAATTATTTGAATTTAATTTTAATATTATAAAGATCACTGTGGATGGAATGCAATTGAAATAACCTGGATATTATTATTTATGCTGTATTAAGAAAGTTAAAATGTGATTACATATGTGTACACAAAGCACTTCAAGCAATGTGGAAAATGCTAAAAAAAATACATAATTAATGTGCCTTCTGTACTTTCTTTACAGAAAAAAATCCACACAACACCTTCATCTCTACACACCGGCATCCAATCTACCACCTGTGTAACAGACAGGTGGTGTACAGAAGAAGATCCAAGATGTCCAGCTTAACCTCATCATGCAGCAGGTGACTTCCCATATCCCAAAAGTGAGTATTTTCACTTGTGGTGTTTTACTATTTTTAACACTGTATTGATCTGGAGAATGAAAACAAAGTCTCTTGCAAGTTACTAGCTTATTAACATTGAAACATTTAAGGTACATTTATATGGTGAAATGTTATATATGCTAAGATGCATTAGGAGTCAACTCAGGACCTTTAATATTAGGAATATTTAAGAGAACTCTGGTACTAAAAAAATACAGTAGATTGATTCTATTTATTTGCTCTCTCCACTGCACACCTGTAGAAGGAGGTGAGGTCTGAACTTCTCAGACCAGCTCATCTCAGCCGTCTGAGGAAGTAGAGTCTCTGATGAACTTTCGTGATCAGGCTGGTGGTGTTGTTGCTCCAGCTGAGGTTATCGTTCATGTGTACCGTACACCTAAGTACTTGTAGCTGGAGACCACTTCCACCGCAGATCCTCCTATGTTCAGTGGGGTGTGTGGGGTTTGTTTGTTCCTTCTGAAGTCCACAATCATCTCCTTTGTCTTCTTCACGTTGATGTGAAGGTTATTGTCCTTGCAGGACCCAGAGCCTCTTTATCATAAAGTGGAAGAAAAGACCCTTAGACCAGTCTGGTGGGTGACCAACTTAAGGAGACTGATATCGGATTTTAGGTCACTTCAGTTTCTTTAACAACAAACATGAACATGGCTGGCTGTGAGGGGCAAACACATGACATATAGTAGCTAAAAGACAGATGCTTAAACTGCTAAGCTTCAGCAAAAAGAGGAAAATATTGATGAGTAGCAAAACACTAGCTAATAGTCCAGGTATCATCCGCTCATTCTCAATCAGTTCATCTGGACAGTTTCTTTTTAGCAGAAACGTTTCACCCTCACTCCAGAGGGCTTCCTCAGTCAGAGTAGTCCAAAGCACACTGAAGTTAACCCACCACTAGCTAAAGTAGCATTTTTTTTTGCTGAAAGTATCAAAATGCTAGTTAAAAGTAGCAGAAAAGTAGCAGAACAGTAGCTAAAATCTCAACAAGATAAAAAAGAAAACAGATTTAAGAGAATAATGTTTAAGGGAAAGTTTCATATTTTGAAAGATATAAAACTAGCAACAAAAAAGTAAGCTGAAATTAGCACAAAATATGTAAAAAGAACAATAAAGTGGTCATAGTGTTATGATTTCAAAGGTTTACCCAGTTGGTAATGAGACCCAGAACGACACAAGACGAAGAGGTGCAAAAGTAACAGTGTTTATTATTTACAGTGCAAGTCTATATACTGTACACATGTACAGGGATCTTCTGGATTTCCTAGAAGATGAAACAAACTGTCAGAAAGGCTTGACCAGAAGGCTCTTTCAAGATGATTGATCTTGTTTTGTTTGTTATTTTACAGAGAAATCCTTAGTTCCTTGAGATGAATCCCAGAGGGCGAAATGAGGCAGGAAAGTGGTTGGAGGGCAAGACACGATGAGCAGAGAACTGGTCCCAGGACCAAGATGGAAACGAGGACTGGAAACACAACAAAAAACAAGGTAAGTGTCTCTCAAAGTACTGTACTCAGAAACTGGCTAGAAGCATAAATACCATGAGTAGGCATCAATGCTCCAGCGAAGAGTACTTGACTGCAGCCTTAAGTATAAGTGGAGCTCATCAGGTGGATCACAGTAAAATAGATCATTTTTCTTCCCCATAAATCAGTTATTTAAAATCTAATCTGGAATCATTCCTCCTTGTTAGACTTCAGTTGACCTGTTTAAGTTGGGCCAAATTTGTTATTATCTTTTGATTTATTTTTCATTGAAATTTAATTATTTGTTAGTTTATTTTTGGAACTGTTAAATTGAATTATTTGGTGGATTTTTGAACACCTTTGTCCTTATTTAAGTCTGGACCCTCACAATTCTATTTATGTTATGAACTTGTATTACTAAAATAATAACAGAATATGATAGAAGTTGTCTAACAATTGAAAAGTGGAAGCAGAACACTCCCATTCTCTTTTCACACTGATGCCTCAAACAAGGTGAAGATGAACCATGTTTTATTAATGATAGTTTTATACAAATGGATACACCTGATATATACAAATAAAAAACATGAACAAACTTACTTTACAGTATACAAACATAATTATGCATACTTCTACACATGCTTAAAAATTTTTTATGGCGCCCCCCCATAAAAAAATATCACCAGCCGCCACTGGTACGGACATGTCACGTGTTCGTCTGGTTAGTGTATTGGCTGCCCCACCATTCACAATGGAGCGGGAGCTTAAGCACGTGACCCTTCTCACCTGTCTCCATGAGGGGTGTAGGGGGTGCTTGCAGACGCCTCTGTGTCTGCTTACTGCAGATGAATCAGAGGCACCCTGCTGGGGTTTATTGATTAGGCTAATACCCAGTGGGCCGTGAAGGAGGGGGGGTCCCTTTATGACGGCTTGCAGGCCAGAGGGACCTGCTTTGCTGAAGATATTTGTGTGTTGTTGTTTTTTTGAGAGTCAATAAAAATGAGAAGAGCTGTTTCATGAGCTTTATTCATGCTTATGTGCAATGACGTTCAGGATTCTATGTCACTCACAGTGGAGAAAGCATGATTTGTGCATGCTGTAAATATACCAGCTTTTTGTACCATGTTACAAGTAAAGTCTGGACATGAAGGGATCATTCCCAGTACCAAGTGGGCGGGTGATCGTGTAATGTGGGAACGTGGACCTGGTTCATCAGGCACGTTTTTGTCTGGTGTCCCGATTCGCCAAGGAGGCCCTGTGTTTGGCCGCCTGGCGGGGAACAAACCTGTTTTTGCTCCATGCGTGCTCGGTGCGAGGTTGGCCCGGCGGGGGTCTCTGCCGGGGCTCTTCCTCGTGTAGTGGGCATGACCGTGTCCACTTTGATACACCTGTGTATTTTTGAACTGTTCCAGAGATGACCTTTACTGACCTCTCAGTAAAGCAAGACATTTACTACAAATTATTCCATTAGTTGTAATCTGAGAACATAGTCACCAAAAGAGACTATTTCTATCTTTGATTTTATTCTAATGTAATCAAAAGAATAACTTTTGTCATTTTCATGATGTGTGCTTTTAAGCTGTGTTATTCTGTAAGAGTTAAACTGTGTCCAATGCTGTGTGAAAGTTGAAGACTCGGGTCAGAGAGACCCGGCCGTTTTGTTTAGAAAGTCAGAAGACAGTTAATCCGTTGTTTTTCATGAGAAGGGCTCCAGCACTCTCTGTCTTTCCAAAACATTTTCACTCTGCTGTGAATTTCACCTTGAATCTTGATAACAACAAGTGAACTGCTCGACTGGTTTTTGGACCAATGAAAAAGACACAAGTCTCACTCCTCTCATGATCTTTTTTTTAAGTTCTAAGTTTTTGCTGAAACGCTTCAGAGTCTGCTGGGAACTTCAAGATGTGAGGTCATCCCAAAGTAGCTGGATGAACTCAGTCACACGCTAAGGACACGTCATCCAGTTAAGGACTAATAACATGCTGTTATGAGTCTACTTCGAACGAGCGTAAGCTCAAAACTTTGTTATTCCTTCCTGGAATAGTTATCTTGAAGTCAGAGGCCAGGAGCTGACGCATTTTCTGATGACCAACGCGAAACCAGGAGACGTTGAAAACGTAAACTAGAACCAGCTCGGACGTGCTGGGCCTGAAGGACTCTGTGCATCTGAAAGGCTGGTGTCATCTCTTTATCAGACTCGTCGTCGAAGGTAAAGAGCTGTTTACAAACGTACTGGATTTTAGCAGAAGTCTAATGGGAAGTGTCACTTCTGGTAATATGCTCAAGACAATTTCCTTTAAACCATCTTTCCTCCTATCTCCTTTCCCTCAATTCTAAGCTGGAAACTAATTAAGTCAAAGAGCCACAGACTAAATATAATGAAATCCTGTATTTATGTCTGTTGTGTTACAATTTAAATGTGCTGACGTGTTAAATTGAAAGAAAGTGAAATCATGTCAATCAAGTGTAACGGTGTTAATTTAGTTGATTTATTTTAAATAAATGGTAGTGTCTTTGACATATCAAACTAAGTTAACGTCTCTGTCACTTAATGGCTTTATTTATTTATCCATCATAAAGATCACAGAAATATTGGGTAAACTGAAAAAGAAAGAATCCGTGAAATTACTATTCAATCTGAATGAGTAAATTAATTAAGGTAAAGAGGTCAGTATTAATATTGACCTCCTCATAATCCTTTACATCTGGTGGCACCGTACGGGTTTCTGAAAGTTTATTGATAAATCTGTGGTCTCTCATGAACTGTAACGTCATGTTTGCATAATAGGATCCGAGTTTTAAACTCTGAGGATAATAATTTTGGCTGGAAGTGTTCAAGACAGGCAGATTCTGCATGTTTTTATCATTTGGAGCTGAGAAATTGTTATTCGTTCAACTCTTTAACACGCTGTTGGAAGCTTTTAGGTGAGGTCTTGTCAGCCCGTGGTCTGTGGGGGTTCTGGTTCCGGTCCAGTTCACACAGACTCCTGTACAAAGCTTTGTTGACCGCCGAGTCAAATTGCCTGAAAAGCTGTTATTAACATCAACAAGATTGCTGTGCTGGTATTTTACATGTTAGAGCAGGTCAAAGAAGCATATTACTGTTAGAACGTTGTCGGATAGTGGTTCTGAAACCCGAATTCTGCTCCTTTAAAGTGGACGGAACCGACCTGAACGCGGCTCCGAGGGAGTCCGTGTCGTGTTACAGTTGACGTGCTGGTTACTGAGCGTAGCTAAGTTGTGCCTGTTTTAAATGTGATTGCCATGTTTCAGAATTTTGGAAAGTTAATTTGAAGCGTTTGAGTTGTTTAAGAGTCTATAAAGTTGCTTTCTGTTGTGCTAAGGTAACGTTAAAGAGACGTGTCCTACACGTTTGTTTACGAGCTGTGATTGGATAAAACGAGAGCTGTGAGCTGTCAATCACTCTCGTAGCGAGCGCTGATTCGTTGAAGTGGGAACGCACGCCGTTGCGACAGCCCACTTTGTCGTCATTTCCGGCACTGCATTGGTCGAAGGTAAGAAAACTACATTCACCATGAATGCTTGAGAATGGTACTACAAGCGCTGTGATTGATTGGTTGACGTCACGTATCTTTGTAGCGAGCTCCGCCTCACTCAAGTACGAGAGCTGGTGACGCGCTGCGTCGACCCGCCTATTTTTGTCGTCATTTCCAGGTGCACTTTGGGTGACAAGCAGTTCACACTCACAGGACAAACGGAGATTTCACTGAGAGTTTAAAAACTCATTTGAAGCCATCTAAACTGTCTAACCACATAAATCTGTCTCTGACAAGAACGTGGTTCGAGCGCTTATCACGGACACACTAGAAACTAACTCTAAAAGGTTGTTTTTAGTTTAAATACTGAATAGAAAAATCAGTCTCCTCGTGATAACATTAAGACTTGAAGCTGCCCCCTGTTGGTTAAAAGACGTTAACAGATGAATTTTCTCATAAAACATCATACAAAGTCAGCATTTTTATGGTGAAGTACCAGCTCTAAAATTGTTCTGTACACAAACAATAACTCCTGTTTATTTTAAATAATTTTTCTTTTAGAATAACAGAGGTACAGACAAACATTTTTGCTTATTTTAAATACAAAAGAATTTAAAATAACAAACAAAAGTACACTTCTCACTCCAGATACATTCTCTTGGAGCAAAAATAACACAAAATCTGCTAACATTTTAGTGTGAACATTGCATTTATTTGAAATATTTAAAAAGGCGTTTGAGTGAAAGACAGAAAAATTAAGCATGGTTTAATAGTAATAGCCTATATGCCACGGGGGGGCGTGACGTACTTCCGGCAAAATCGAACACCTACCCGCCACTTCCGGTTCCCATCCACCTCCGCTGTTGTCAGCGTTAGCTCCTAGTAGCCTACCATAACAACGAGCCGAAACGGGAAGCGGCCGCGCTCTACCGGCACTACACGTGAGTACCGTTGTGTCCGCCCACCGGTGGGAACAGCTGTTCCGCGGGGGGGTTTCGGCGAACATTTATCGCGGCTATCCGTAGGGGGAACGTCGCCATAATTTTATATGGTTTTATATGTGTATAGAGTTGTTATTGGTGTGTATGCTGATGTTTTATTAATTGTATTTAGTCATTTATGTTCGTGTCTTTCCCGCTAACCGGAAGTGCGCCGACTGTGTAATGACTGCGGAGGTGCTGAAACGGAAACCCGTGGCATATAGGCTATTGCTTTAAAAAATAAGTCTATTAAGTTAATACGGCCACAAAGGCTTTATCTTACAACATTTTCATCGAAGGTAAAACCTAAAATAAATAAAAGGTACTGAATGAATAAAATTCAGTACCGGTACAGCGCTCGCTTCACTGCGGACGCTGCACCTATCCGCCTATCGATCTCACGCTCCAGTTTTCCCTCATTCGTGAACAAGATCCCGAGATACTTAAACTCCTCCACTTGGGTAAGGACCTCCTCCCCGACCCGGAGAGGGCACGCTACCCTTTTCCGGCTCAAGACCATGGCCTCGGATTTGGAGGAACTGATCCTCATCCCGGCCGCATCACATTCAGCTGCAAACCGCTCCAGCGAAAGCTGTAGATCACGAGCTGATGAAGCCAATAGGACCACATCATCTGCAAAAAACAGAGAAGCGATTCTAAGGCCACCAAAACGGATCCTCTCAACACCTTGGCTGCGCCTAGAAATTCTGTCCATAAAAGTTATAAACAGAATCGGTGACAAAGGGCAACCTTGGCGGAGTCCAACTCTCACCGGAAACGAGCCTGACTTACTGCCGGCAATGCGGACCAAGCTCTGACACCGGTCGTACAGGGACCTAACAGCCCATATCAATGGGCCTGGTACCCCATACTCCCGGAGTACCCGCCACAGAACCCCCCGAGGGACGCGGTCGAATGCCTTTTCCAAGTCTACAAAGCACATGTAAACTGGTTGGGCAAACTCCCACGCACCCTCCAGGACCCTGTTGAGGGTGTAGAGCTGGTCTAGTGTTCCACGACCAGGACGAAAACCACACTGCTCCTCCTGAATCCGAGGTTCGACTATCCGACGGACCCTCCTCTCCAGAACCCCTGAATAGACCTTACCAGGGAGGCTTAAGAGTGTGATCCCTCTATAGTTGGAACACACCCTACGGTCCCTGTGAAGAGAGAGCTGAGTCAAAAGGCAAAGCTCTCAATTTACCGATCGATCTACGTTCCCACCCTCATCTATGGTCATGAGCTTTGGGTTATGACCGAAAGAACAAGATCTCGGATACAAGCGGCTGAAATGAGTTTTCTCCGCAGGGTGGCTGGACTCTCCCTTAGAGATAGGGTGAGAAGCTCAGTCATCCGGGAGGGACTCGGAGTAGAGCCGCTGCTTCTCCACATCGAGAGGAGCCAGTTGAGGTGGCTCGGGCATCTGGTTAGGATGCCTCCTGGACGCCTCCCTGGTGAGGTGTTCCGGGCATGTCCCACCGGGAGGAGACCCAGAGGAAGACCCAGGATACGCTGGAGGGACTATGTTTCTCGGCTGGCCTGGGAACGCCTTGGGATTCCCCCAGAGGAGCTGCTCCAAGTGGCTGGGGAGAGGGAAGTCTGGGCCTCCCTACTTAGGCTGCTACCCCCGCGACCCGACCCCGGATAAGCGGAAGAAAATGGATGGATGGATGGATGAATGAATAAAAGACTTGTTTACAGATTACATGAAGAAAACCAGAAAGCTGTTTTAGTTAAATAACTCACCGCTAAGAAAACATTTATCTGCATACACTATAATAAATACCATCTTGTTGATTCAAACAAAATCAACACAAAAAGATGGCAGATACAGAGGCAGAAGATGCTGACTCATCTATAAAAAAATTAGACGTTTTAGAGCTGCTCGAAACAGAGATTCTAGTACTGCAGGACAATGTGCAATGGCTCACAACATCCCTAGAGGAATGCATACATGCACGAGAAGAAGCTGAGAAGAAATGTACGGAGTTAAAATGTGATAAAAAGAGTTTAGAGAGAGAATTAAAAGTTTGTAAGGCTAAGCTGTCCTTTACAACAATGAAACTCCATGAAACTGTGGAGAATGAAAAACGGCAGACGTTATCTATGTCACATGAGAGAAGCTTACGTGAAAAAGCTCAACAACTGGGCACAAAGCTACAAAGTGATCATAACAAATCACAAGTACGGTGCACGGTGTTGCAAAATGAAAATGAGTGCTTACAATACAAACTAATGATATGCACACAAGACAAGGAATTATTTTCACAAAGGCTCACGGTGTTACAGCTTGATAATGAAAGGTTGCGAGCCCAACTACAGGTAGTCCCCGACTTACGAGCGAGTTCCGTCACTAGGGGGCGCTCGTAAGTCAAAAATTCGTAAGTAGGAACACATAGTAAAAAAAAAAAAAAAACTTTTATTTTTTATTATTTTTTTTATTTTTTTTTATAAATGAATACATGTACAGTACTGGACAGTCACCAAGCACTTAGCCTATCCTAACACAGTTTTTAAAGATGAAGGAATAAGTTGAATTGTCTCCCTTTCACATAAAGGGAGCAAGCTCCCTATGGAGCCTGCAGGGAGGAGGGAGACAATTCAACTGATTCCTTCATCTTTAAAAACTGTGTTAGGATAGGCTAAGTGCTTGGTGACTGTACAGTACTGTACATTTATCTATTTATTAAAAATATACAGTATATACAGTATTTTTATTTTTTATTGTTTTTTATTTATAAATAGATAAATGTACAGTACTGTACAGTCACCAAGCACTTAGCCTATCCTAACACAGTTTTTAAAGATGAAGGAGTCAGTTGAATTGTCTCCCTCCTCCCTGCAGGCTCCATAGGGAGCTTGCTCCCTTTATGTGAAAGGGAGACAATTCAACTTATTCCTTCATCTTTAAAAACTGTGTTAGGATAGGCTAAGTGCTTGGTGACTGTCCAGTACTGTACATGTATTCATTTATAAAAAAAAAAAAGTAAAAAAAAAAAAAATTTTTTTTTTTTTTTTTTTTTTTTTTTTAATGAGATGCATGCTCTTAAGTCCGGGACCTCGTAAGTCAGAGCGCTCGTAAGTCGGGGACTACCTGTACAAAGTTGTCAGGCACGACAGGCTTTGACAACAGATCAACTCTCTGTAGAGAGAAAAAGATGGTTGGATCTTAGGAAAACACAGTTTCCAACACCGCAGCCTAGAGCACCAACGCCGCCGCCTAGATCTTCTACACCGTTGCCTAGATCACCAACACCGCGGGTTACATCACCACTACCCCCTCCCCGGAAAAAGCGGGCACTCCAACCGTACAATGTACCTGGTAAGCCCTCTCAACAGGGGCAGGGACCTGCGTATTATGGGCCAGAAAACCCACCACATACGCAGATGGATGAGACTGATGATAACCCACATCCTCCTCTCTCAATGGCTGAACTACGGAATATGGCTAAAAGCATTCAAACCTTCGCTCCAGGCCCGTTGGGCTCACATGAAACCAAGATCTATCTCGATGACCTTGATTTTCAGCTTCAACGCTTCCCAGAAGCTACAGTTGATGATAAAATCTGTCTGGTAAGGTTGACCTCGGACAGGACAGTGCATGCTTTCATGAAGCGTCAACGGGACGCCGTGATGAAAGACTACAGTCTTTTATGTGCTGCGCTGATAAAGGAGTATACTCCTTGCACGGGGCCCGATGGCATCATAGCGGCGGCGGACGTCAAGCAAGGTAGGAATGAGCACCCAAGGTCATATTATGACCGAATATTCCGTGCCTATTTCGGTGACAGATGCGAACCAGAAATGGAGGAAGAGATAGGGTTTAAATATATCTTCAGCAAAAATCTTTGCCCTGACATAAGAGAGAAAGTACATGTCAGCGCAAACTACAAACGGAGGTCCATCGAAGAAATAAGAGAGTGCGCGATAGATGTTTTTACAGGTCGCACACCAAACAAAACACCCTTTGAGGTGTGTCCTGGTGAAATGGTCAAATCCAACTCACTAGAGCTGGAAGGGGCGCGGAAACCGACTCCCCATCCTACGAAGGGTGAGAAAAAACAGAATTTTCGACCTAACAGACCACGTAGTGAAGGTGCCCGCTGGAACTATGAACCGCAGTGGCTCAGACAAGACCCAGAGTTCGGAAAACGATTTCAAAAGGGGGGCGCACGTCCTAAAGATAAGAAACATGGTCACAAAAGTAAACCATATCACAAAGGGGGGTCCCAACAGGAACCCCCAGGTCAAGGACAAGTCCCTCCTGCCCATCGAATGGAACAGTCAGAGACAGGCAAAAAAATCGCAAAAGTTCCAGAAGAAAGGCCATAATTCTCTGTCCCCAGAGGACATGGAGAAAATACGTCGGTTGTTAAAAGAGTTGGATAATACAAGCAATGATAACAAACCTGCAGTGATGTGTAGCACTATCGTTGATAGTAAGTCAGAGCACGCAAATCACGACAGTCAACAAGACACTGATGGTCAGGATGCTGACAATCAGGATAATGACAGTCAATACATTGACAGTCCAGAGTGTGTCAGTCAACAAGACGTTGACAGTGACCATGACATTATTGTCACAGACTCTAACAGCCCCTCATCAAACAAAGGGGGGGAAAACTCAACCATCGACGACAGTGACCCGCCACAAACTGAAAACTCAGACACGTTGGTGACTGCACTGACGGTTCAGATGAAGAAAGATTACACAGTCAGAGGTCAACGTAAACAGAATGATTGGCCGAAACCTTTAAGGTTTCTGTAGCCGTTTACGCATTGACCAGCCCTCCCCGGCTCTCCCAGCTTCTAACCCGGGTTCGGCGTATTCGCATTTACCTTTTCCGCCCGGGATCCACCCTTGTTCTGGAACCATCTTCATCGTGGTTCTATCGGGCCGAGCCCCGTACGGACCCAGTTTCACGTCATGTACTGCTCACATTTGATTCGTTGTTTGCAGCAGGGGCGGGACTCATTCAAACAACCTCAGCGCGAGGGTTGAATTTCATTCAAATTTAACTACAGAAACGAGAAACCCCTAAAACAATTGTTAGCTGAATTAGTTTTTCTGAGTTAAATTTTTGATAATAACTGATCACAAATCAGCTTATGTTACAACGTAAATAACAACGAAGCGCGGACCCATTTCCGCCTTTCAGCGCGACTTGAATGTCATTAAACAATTGTTAAAACAATAACTAATATTGTCTAACTGTTGCGCGCAGCCAGGGTTTTAAAATATAACGAATAATCTCTAACTTTTACGTGCAGCTAAAATGTTAAGAGGAGTGATTCCTATATGGGTAAGGTGGACACCTGAAAATCCAGTCCGCTGTTTAGCTCAACGCGTTAGAGCACTGCTGTTTTGACCGGGAGAAGCGGGTTCGCTTCCCGCCTGGGACAAAGTTATTTTACTTTTTTCTTTTTAATTCACATTTTCTTTTAAATAAAAAGGAGTCTGTTTGGTTAACAAACTCCTTTTTATTTACTCCAATAAAAAAAAAAGGTAAAATAACTTTGTCCCAGGCGGGAAGCGAACCCGCTTCGCCGGGTCAAAACGACAATGCATTAACTCTTTGAGCTATACCAGCGGACTGGATTTTCAGGTGTCCACCTTACCCATATAGGAATCACTCCTCTTAACATTTTAGCTGCACGTAAAAGTTAGAGATTATTCGTTATATTTTAAAACCCTGGCTGCGCGCAACAGTTAGACAATATTAGTTATTGTTTAATGACATTCAGGTCGCGCTGAAAGGCGGAAATGGGTGTGCGCTTCGTGTTATTTACGTTGTAACATAAGCTGATTTGTGATCAGTTATTAACAAAAATTTAACTCAGAAACACTAATATATATATATCCAGCTAACAATTTTTTTTTGCCGAGTCTCCTCTCTTAAAACACGAACACTCCACCCACGTGAAGAGAGCACCCCACCCACTTCCAGAGAACTGCCCACCCACTTCAAGGCGGCTCTGCGGCAAATGCGTAATGAACGCGGGTGGCCCAGAGCCACCCAGGGGCGGCCCGGGGCATTGAGGGCTGGCCAATGCGAAAACGGCTTGTGTGACTTTGAAAAAAGGGGGGAGGCTATGAAAGCTTACCTGCCAATCACACTGGAAGGGGTCCTCACGCATGAAGCACTCCTGGATGGCGGAGCCGACATTACCATTATGTCAGCCAAACTGTTCGAGGAACTACGGACCGCCGCTATCGGTGTTCACAGGCAAATACCCCTTGTAAAAAGTGCTATAGAACTGCAGGGTCTCGCAGAGACGAGAACAACCCTAACAGCTATAGCTATGGTTCACATGCAGATTGGCAAAATGACATTATACCACCTGGTACATGTGTCTACACTCGATTCATTCCCATTTCTAGTTGGCCAA
The DNA here is from genome assembly GCA_038048925.1 of Garcialebias charrua. NCBI lineage: Eukaryota > Metazoa > Chordata > Actinopteri > Cyprinodontiformes > Rivulidae > Garcialebias > Garcialebias charrua. The sequence continues at coordinate 18,399 of JBBPBX010026805.1, read as the reverse complement.
GACTTTATAAACCGCTTTGATGCAATTATAGACTATGGCCGACAGAAAATGTGGAGCACAGTGAGAAAGCCTCTGCCAATAAAAGTGCCTCCTAGTTGTGATACAGACTGCCTAACCGCAAAGGACACACGGGACACCTCATCTGAGGACAAGAGCCCGGTAAGTGAACCTACAAAAACAGGTGAGGCAGAAGAGGCCCAACAAGAAAGCCTCCTCTGCGAGCTGAAACAATCAGCACTCACTGAACACTACCTACAACAGGTAGTAAAAGGTGTCGAGATCCAGGGATCCCACACCGAAGATGCTGTACTGTCTCCTTGGACAGATAATTCAGCAATCAGCCAAGCTCTTTATGAAACCTTGGTTAAAAAACATATGGGTCTAGAACTAACGAAGAAAGCTTTACGCTTTCATCTCGATCCCAACAGTGAGCGGGTAATGACCGCAAATGGAGTCATTCGCCTGAACATGAACTGGAACAAACGAGAACTGGTCCACCCGTTCCTCGTGGTCCAAAACTTACCACATGCATCCTATATAGGCTCTGACATTTTGGTAAGATTGGGTGTCCGAGTGGACACCGTCAACAATGTACTGTGGTCGCTGGAAACAGACAAAATGGATTCTCCTGTGCTAAGCACAGAAAATCTCAAAGCTGGACAGACCATACCAGAAGTCTGCGAGGTTGCTTGCAACCAATCCATCACAGTACTACCTCAGGCAATGAACCAGATGGTGGAAGTTCACATCATAGCTAATCAAGCTATTAGCCAAAAGCAGGCATACTTTCAACTATCTCCTAAGTTTTACAACTTAGGACTGTCCATTGAGGCCACGAGACAAGTGAGCCTCGACTGCAGAACCACATCTGTTGCTGTGTGTAACACAGGCACGGAAGCGGTACTGATCAAGAAATACACAAAAATAGGATGGTTGATCTCCACTGATTTCCATGATTTTGAACTGAGCATTACATTTCTGGGAGGACTCCCAGAATACCTGATCCCACATGAATACACGGGGCAAGTCTTGTTCACAAAGCCAAAACAGGCCATAGCTCTCGTCTCAGTCAATGAGGTCGACCAAGACACAGTCTATGGGGTCGGTCTAAACCGAGACATCAGCCTAAGCTCTCATACCTATAGTGTCCTGCCTATTAACAGGGTCAATGACACAGAAAGGGATTCATTGGAGCTCCCCAAAGAACAAGAACCCCTCTCAATTTCTTCTCAGATCGAACAGGTGGTCGCCCAAGCCGACGCCCTGAAAACTGATGAAGAAAGGGACAGACTGCGTCAAGTTCTCTTAAAGTTTGAGAAATCATTTTCAACCGACTCAATGGATTGTGGGTTGACCACGCTCCACTCAGTGAGCATCCCAACCCCGCCCGAAGCTCCACCCACATTTGTCAGACAGTACAAGATTCCTCTGGCAGCACATCAACCTATCAGGGAAATCCTTGATAACCTTCTAAAGAATGGTATCATCAGATACTGTAACAGCACTTACTCTGCGCCTTTGTGGCCAGTGTTAAAACCAAATGGAAAGTGGAGACTCACAATTGATTACAGAAAGCTAAACAAACAAGTCCCCTTATCACGGTGGCCGATGACCCAGCTCCAACAGGAACTGCCCAAGGTCACCAATGGTAAGTACTTCTCGACCCTCGACGTCGCCTCTGGTTTTTGGACCATCCCTGTGCGCGCCGAGGACCAATACAAACTAGCTTTCACCTTTGGTGGCCGACAATACACTTTTACCAGGTGTCCCTTTGGCTACGCTAACTCACCTGCGGAGTTCAACATCTTCTTGAACAAAGCATGTCCAGACGCCCATGAGCGTGGGACACTGATTTACGTGGACGATGTCCTTCTGAGGCAGCCAACACTGGACTCACATTTGGCTGAGATCGACCACGTTCTGAATCAGCTGACAACTGCTGGTGCTAAAATATCACTGTCTAAATGCCAGTGGTGCAGAACCAAGGTGGACTACGTTGGCCTACTCGTAGGTCCAGACGGAGTACAACCACAGTTGACTCGCACCCAAGGCCTTGACAATCTCAAAGTCCCCACCAATCTCAAAGAACTACAAAGTTTTCTTGGCGTGTGTAACTACTCGAACCAGTTCATAGAAAACTATGCAGACCTTGCAAAGCCACTGACTGAACTCCTAAAGAAAGACGTTCCATTTGTCTGGACTGACAAACAGCAGCAGGCAATGGACGCTCTCATAAACAGGATCAAGTCAGCCCCATGTTTAGTCTACCCAGACTACAACAAAGAGTTTTACTTGGAAGTGGGCTTCTCAGCTCATTGTATAAGTGCAGGTCTGTACCAGATACACGACAGAGACAAGCGTGTGGTGGCCTACGCCAGCAAGACGATGGCAGGCCCCGAGTTGAGATTCTCAGACTGTGAGAAAGCTCTACTGACCACAGTGTGGGCAGTAAAACATTTCTCCAGCTACATTGGTGGACAGAAAATAATTGTGGAAACACAACACCAGCCAGTGACCTTTCTTAACAGTGAACGCATCAGAGATGGTGTGGTAACAAACTCACGTGTTGCAACGTGGCTCATGGCGCTTCAAAGTTTTAACCTAGACATACGTTATGGTCAAAACAAGAAGTCACATCTGGGGACGGACTTGGCAATCTGCCAAAAGTGTACACAAGATGTACCAGCCACCCAGCCGCCGGTTGAGGTGAAACCCCCAGTAACTGAAGACCCGAATCACCACTTCTTCGATGACAATATCTGCAAAGATATGACAACATTGTACGTGGATGGATCTTCATTCCTCCGCGACAAAATCTGCAGAGCAGGTGTTGGAGGGGTTCTCCTCCATGACCAAGAGCAGATAACTTTCAGCTACAAATTAGGCTCTCAGACTTCTCAGTACGCTGAGATTGCAGGAATCCTAATAGCTCTCCAGATGGTAGTAGAACACTCCATCAAGACGCTAGTCATCTGCACTGACTCTAACTATGCTCGTTTAAGTTTCGCTTGTCACCTCGCTGTGTGGAAACAGAATGGTTTCCTAACAAGCGACAGGAAAGTGGTCAAACACAAAGAGCTTTTCATAGCGTGTGATCACTTGGTGACATCACACGACTTACAGATCTACTGGAAGAAAGTTCCAGGACATTCTAGAGTCCCAGGCGATGACAAGCACTACAATGACATTGCAGATTCCTTAGCCAAAGAAGGAGCCGACGAAGGTCCTTTATGGTCCTTCGACCCTTCCTGGTTAATCAAGACTCTGTCAATACAACCTACAGTCAGGGTTATGGCAGTCACACGTGCACAGGCCGCAGCCAGACCTGCTGACGACGCAGTCTCTGTACGACCCGCACTGACTGACCCAGACATCATCCAACTACAGAAGTCGGATCCTGCTATCAACTCCATGATACTGTACCTGACTGATCCGGACAAAAATAGTCCGTCTAAAGACGACCTGGATTCCGATCCAGACCTTAAGGTCCTCTATCAGCTGCGCAAACAGCTAAAACTAATCAAGGGCATCTTAACTTTCGCTCATGGACCAACGTCCTCACCTGTGTTCGTGGTTCCCCATGACCAAAGGGGGGTGATGTTAGTTCATGCCCATGATCTCCCGTCCGCAGGACACAAAGGAGATAAAGCCACGCTGACGGCATTAAAACAAATTGCCTATTGGCCTGGAATGAAAAAGGATGTCAAGGACTACATTGAAGGGTGCGTGGTCTGTGGCCAGTTTCAGCCAACCAGACCACTTCACAGAGCACCACTGCAAAGCAGAGGCATTGCATTCCCATGGTCTGACCTCCAGATCGACTGGGTTGGACCACTCACTAAGAGCTCTAGAGGAAATAAATATTTTCTCACGGTAACCTGTGCATTTACCAAATGGGTAGAATGCCTACCAGCTCCCAACGACACAGCACAAACCACTGCTATGTTGTTAATGAATCATATATTCTCAAGGTTTGGACTTCCCCTTCGGGTGAACTCAGACCAAGGTACACACTTCACAGGTGAAGTGATGAAAGAACTGTGGAAGACGCTAGGCGTCAAGGCCAACTTTCATGTCGGCTACCACCCACAGGCTTCAGGCCAAGTAGAGAGAGCAAACAGAACTGTGGTGAGTATTTTGAAGAAATACGTGGCTGCAAACCACAAGGACTGGGATGTGAAACTCCCTCTGGTCCTCATGGCCATAAGAGCCACTCCACACACATCAACTGGCATCTCTCCCTTCGAGATGATGACCGGTCGACAAATGACTCTCCCTCTACACCTGTTGTACCAACCAGGCGACGCCGCCATGGCGACAGCCTACACTACACAACAATACATGAAAGATTTGAATGTACACCTCAGAAACACTTTTGCTTTCGCCCAGAAAAACCTGGAAAAATCCGCTGAAGGACGCAAGGCGTACTACGACCAAAAGGCCTCTCACAATGAACTCCAAGTGGGAGACAGAGTCTGGTACTATACGTTCGCCCCAGCAACCGGGAAAGGAGGGTCCGAGACCGGAACTCTCGCCCGCAAACTAATGCCCAGGTGGACTGGACCTCATCTGATAACAGACAAAGTGTCCTCAGTCGTCTACGAAATCAAAATCAGCAAAGGCCGCAAAGAGCCAATTGCTAAATGGGTACATCGAAATCAGATCAAACCTTACAAGGCGTTCAATGACTCCACAAAAGACAAAGATCTCACAAACTCACCGACTTCATGGGATAATAAGGTCGTCCAAACACAAGTTAGTAAATAAACTAATCAGGTTTAAACTACCGTATTTTCCACCCTATAAGTCGCATTGTCCAATTTGAACTTAGAAACGCTAAGCCTAAAACCCACAACAAAAAACTAACCTTAACAACCGTTTAAATCCACGAGATTTAATTTGACCTCGGTCATAAAGTTGAGACCTGTTTTTCTTGTGTGTTGCACTTTGGAATCTGACGACAAGAGTGTGTCGAAGCAGTGAAACGTTGTTTCCTTGTTGTTTAGTCATTACTGTTGTCATTAGTTGAGATATTGTTTGGTTCTGAACACTCCCAGCCAAAAAGGTTTTGTATTAACATTGGTTAATGAATGATATGGATTTAACTATGCCAACATGCAGTTCGTTTTGTTAAATCTCAATCGTCGAAGAGTCAATGTAGTTTAAAGCTACTCAAGGTACCATAAACTACACTGGTCTCACAATTTCTAAATTGAACCGATTCGATCGTTTCTATTCTAGATTATCTATTCATTTTGATGAGTCTCGCCATAGACTTCAAAATTTATTAGGAATACCAAATCCTACGTCGTTCGTCTAAAAGACAACAGACATTTAGATCAAACTATATTTCATTTTTCTATTTTAGTTTAACCTAAACTAAGTAATGAATGGAGGAATAGTTTGGAATTAGAGGCCTTCGTTACAGAAGCCCTCCAAAATTTTATAGGTATAGATCCCTATATCTAATTTTACAGAATTGATCCACCCCTTAATTGGTAATTGTAGCTGATCTAAACCATGATAGCTTACATACCAGGTGCATATAGGTAAGGCTAATGTAAAATCCCAATCATAAGCCCACCTAAAAAACCACATAATTGCATGACACATAGAACCAGAGTGGCACTGACTGGAAGCCAACCAGCCAACAACCTTCGATGTGGGGACCTGCAGCTCCAACGCTTGGTCTTCAACCTTCATCCAAGGGTCGCCTCCTCTGCGTCAATCGAGGGATCCCCTCTACATGCTGATTATGAAAACAATTGTTGCTGATCAATCAACAAAACTAATCGTTGTGGAATTACTGCTGTGGAATTACCGCTGTGGATTATAAGACTTTGTTTTCCAAGGGATCACAGACTTTGTTTTCCAAGAGTTAACAGACTCAGTTTTCCAAGGGATTAAAAGCTTACCGCAATGGGATTACCTCCGAACAGTATGGAAGTTCCAAAAACTTTATGGGATTATAATTTTGATTTTTCTTTTCCACTTGCTGGATTACTTCAAGATCAGAGACAGTTCAATGTTCCTTTCGTGTTGGACCCCATCCCCAAGGACTGGCGATGGCTTCCAAAAGGGGGGAGATGTAGTGGGCATGACCGTGTCCACTTTGATACACCTGTGTATTTTTGAACTGTTCCAGAGATGACCTTTACTGACCTCTCAGTAAAGCAAGACATTTACTACAAATTATTCCATTAGTTGTAATCTGAGAACATAGTCACCAAAAGAGACTATTTCTATCTTTGATTTTATTCTAATGTAATCAAAAGAATAACTTTTGTCATTTTCATGATGTGTGCTTTTAAGCTGTGTTATTCTGTAAGAGTTAAACTGTGTCCAATGCTGTGTGAAAGTTGAAGACTCGGGTCAGAGAGACCCGGCCGTTTTGTTTAGAAAGTCAGAAGACAGTTAATCCGTTGTTTTTCATGAGAAGGGCTCCAGCACTCTCTGTCTTTCCAAAACATTTTCACTCTGCTGTGAATTTCACCTTGAATCTTGATAACAACAAGTGAACTGCTCGACTGGTTTTTGGACCAATGAAAAAGACACAAGTCTCACTCCTCTCATGATCTTTTTTTTAAGTTCTAAGTTTTTGCTGAAACGCTTCAGAGTCTGCTGGGAACTTCAAGATGTGAGGTCGTCCCAAAGTAGCTGGATGAACTCAGTCACACGCTAAGGACACGTCATCCAGTTAAGGACTAATAACATGCTGTTATGAGTCTACTTCGAACGAGCGTAAGCTCAAAACTTTGTTATTCCTTCCTGGAATAGTTATCTTGAAGTCAGAGGCCAGGAGCTGACGCATTTTCTGATGACCAACGCGAAACCAGGAGACGTTGAAAACGTAAACTAGAACCAGCTCGGACGTGCTGGGCCTGAAGGACTCTGTGCATCTGAAAGGCTGGTGTCATCTCTTTATCAGACTCGTCGTCGAAGGTAAAGAGCTGTTTACAAACGTACCTGGATTTTAGCAGAAGTCTAATGGGAAGTGTCACTTCTGGTAATATGCTCAAGACAATTTCCTTTAAACCATCTTTCCTCCTATCTCCTTTCCCTCAATTCTAAGCTGGAAACTAATTAAGTCAAAGAGCCACAGACTAAATATAATGAAATCCTGTATTTATGTCTGTTGTGTTACAATTTAAATGTGCTGACGTGTTAAATTGAAAGAAAGTGAAATCATGTCAATCAAGTGTAACTGTGTTAATTTAGTTGATTTATTTTAAATAAATGGTAGTGTCTTTGACATATCAAACTAAGTTAACGTCTCTGTCACTTAATGGCTTTATTTATTTATCCATCATAAAGATCACAGAAATATTGGGTAAACTGAAAAAGAAAGAATCCGTGAAATTACTATTCAATCTGAATGAGTAAATTAATTAAGGTAAAGAGGTCAGTATTAATATTGACCTCCTCATAATCCTTTACACTCGTATGCTGGCCGCTTCTGCGGTGGGGTACGCGTGGCTGAGTGGTGTCGAGACTGCGCAGGTCTGCTTCCAGCAGACTCCCTTGGGAGGGGCGAAGCTTCTCCGATGATTGCCCACCTGGAGAGCTTCCGCCTGTCTGCGTCTTTTTTTTTCTTGTTTCGTTTATTTATTCATTTCATTTTCATTTCCATTTAAAAATACACAAACACATTTTCAAAATAAAAAATAAAAACATAAAATGAAAGGAAGCAGAAGAAGAAAAAACGTTCTTATCATATCTGCTCCCTCTTAGACAAAATCAATTCTAACTATCAATTCAAACAATAATCATTCATATAATACAGCAAATGCTTAGCTCATCAAAATTTCATGTTTGCATAGCAGACATAGTAAACATAAATCAGTTATATATATATTTCCAACAAAATAGTTTTGATCTTTTTCTTGTATATTAACATTGACTTTACTAGCTTTACATCATCCTCCAAACCATTCCACAGACCAATTCCCAGAATTGTAGTAGACCGACCCTTTAAACTGGTCCTATACTTAGGTTTAACAAAAATATCTATTCCCTTCAAATCATAACTACTCTTCCTTTTTACAAAATATGCTTGAATGTTTGATGGTAGCAAGTGATTCTGAGCTTTAAACATAAGTAGAAAAATATTATAATCCACCAAATCATAAAACTTAAGTAATTTCAATTGACAAAACAGAACGTTAGAAGGGTGACAATAACTCTTTCTCGTTATAATTCTTACAGCTCTTTTTTGCAAAATAAAAACAGGCTTTGTTATGGTTTTACCCCATACATTGACACAATAAGTTAAATGTGGGACTACAAGTGTATTATGAAGTAAATATAAAGCATCATTGTTCAAAAAGTCCCTTACTCTATACAATACTGCATTGGACTTAGATATTTTACTTTTTACATGATTGATATGCTGTTTCCATGACAGTGTATCATCAATAATTACACCCAGAAACTTTACTTCATTCACTCTACTTATCTTAACACCATCAATTTTGAAAGAAAAATCCATAGGTATCTTTTTTTTACTAAATATCATGAAATTAGTTTTATCAACATTCAATGATAACTTATTTAATTTAAACCAATCCTGTATTTTAACAATTTCCTTGTTTATCAACTCAAACATTTGTTCCATATCTTTACCTAAACAAAAAAAGTTGTATCATCAGCAAATAGAACACTTTTGAGAATGTCAGATACTTCAGTTAAATCATTTACATATAAAATAAACAATTTAGTTCCAAGTACTGAACCTTGTGGTACTCCACATGAAGTTCTGCACAAATTTGATCTCATTTCATCCATCTGTACAAACTGCTTTCTATCCCTCAAATAACTGCTTATCCACTGTAAAGCAGGACCTCTTATACCATATTGATTCAATTTATCAAGCAGAATGGTGTGATCAATAGTGTCAAATGCTTTTTTTAAATCCACAAATATACTTATACAATGTTGTTTCTTATCAATCGCTGTAGTAATTTGTTCAATTAACTCCATAAGGGCCAAAGATGTTGAACGATTTGATCTAAAACCATGTTGATTATTACTTAAAATATTGTTTTTGTCAAGAAATTTATCCAATCTGGCCATAAACAATTTCTCGAGAATTTTAGAGAATTGTGGCAACAAAGATATAGGCCTATAATTACTGAATACACTTTTGTCTCCATTTTTAAACAATGGAACTACTTTAGCTATTTTCATTCTGTCTGGGAATATTCCTTTAGAAAATGATAAATTACAAATGTACAGTATGCAAATGGCTCAATCACATGACGTATTATTTCCTTTACAAGCACCATATCCATATCTTCACAGTCCTTTGTTCTTTGCTGGCAAATTTATTAACAATCTTCATTATTTCCTCCTTATCTGTTCTTCACAAAAACATACTATTAACTAGCCTGGTTAAAACCAGACCCTTGTCCTTCACTTCGCTTTGTACTAGGGTCTGGGACTTCTCCCATAGACAACGATTTCTCCGGTAGATTTTTGACCGGACCAATCAGAGAACAGAAGGCGGAGTTTTGAACGACGTCGACTGACGTCGTCAGTTAAAATGGCTGCCGCCACGAAGGAATTTTCAAGAAAACAAGGTAAAAAACTATTATTTCTTTGCTGAGAAAAAATATATTTCTTAGCTGACGTTATATCAGAAGTGTTCCTGAGCTTAACAGTTCCTAAATCAATTCACGAAATGGTCAAATCTGCTGGATTTAAATTGTTTCGGTTTGACATTTTCCAAACAGCCTCGGGTGCGCTACGAAAATAAATGATAAAAAATCGAATTTTATCTCAAATGTTTCATCTAGGCCAACAGTCAGTAAATTAGAGCCATATAATTACACACTGGTAGCAGAAAAAATATCCACCGAGTGGTTTCTGAGCTATTTATCTGAATAGCCTGGACCTCGCCAGGCTAAACTAACAAAACTCCGCCTTCTGTTCTCTGATTGGTCCGGTCAAAAATCTACCGGAGAAATCGTTGTCTATGGGAGAAGTCCCAGACCCTAGTACGAAGCGAAGTGAAGGACAAGGGTCTGGTTTTAACCAGGCTAACTATTAACACAACCATTTCTTAAATAACTCACATTTGTGTCCACTTTAGGAATCATAGCTGCAAGGCTAGACCCAACATTTGCAAAATAATTATTAAATCCATTTACAATTTCACAATCGTCATGGACTTCCACATAATTCTCTATAAAATTTTGTGAATGCCCCGTTCTCTCTTTATGCGTTTTCAAAACAGTATTCATCACCCTCCATGTCGTACGCATATCACCACTACATTTAAGTAATGATTTACTGTAATATTCCCACTCTGACTGACGAAGCCCTCTGGAGTGAGGGTGAAACGTTTCTACTAAAAAGAAACTGTCCAGATGAACTGATTGAGAATGAGCGGATTCCCTCTTGTGTTTCCTTATGATCCCAACCAATTTGTTTTTGTACTTTTTATATTTCTCATCAGCCTCTTGAGTTCTAGATTTCAAGAAACATGAATACAGATGATTCTTTTTTTTACGTGCATTTCTTAGTCCTTTGGTCATCCATGGATGATCCACTGTATTTTTCTTTATATAATTCTTTTGCACACAATGTTTTTTGTACAGGACCTCCAGAATCGTCATGAATGCATCATAGGATTTATTCACATCATCTACATACACATTATCCCATTTTTGTTTATCAAAATCATCTTTTAATTTGTCTAATGCTTTTTTGATGTGTTTATTATTTTGTTCTTTCTTGTAATTGTTTTAATTATACCATCATCATTCTTGTAAATAGTGAAAACTGGTAAATGATCACTAAGATCAGTCTTCAAAATACCACTCAGCACATCGCCATCTGTTACATTTGTGAAAATATTATCAATTATCGTAGCACTTTGAGTTGTGATTCTTGTAGGATTTGATATCAACGGATGAAAATTTAAACTATACATTGAATTTATGAATGTACTGATGTTCCTTGAATCAGTGGTAATTCCCAAGTCAATGTTAAAATCTCCACATAAAAAACTTTTTTATTTCTACTCTTTTCCAGTAACCCTGACATTTTATCAGTAAACAGCTCAATATTAGAAGATGGAGATCAATATACACAACTTATCATGATATTCTTTTCATTATTTTTTTATTATCTCTATTGTTATCATTTCCAACATATTGTCCACAATTATTGACATTTTGCTAATCAATTTACATTTTATTTCATTGTTTATAAATATAGCCATTCCTCCACCTCTTTTGTTATTTCTATTCATATGATATAACTCATACCCTTCAATGAAAGCATTATTTATATTTCCTTCATTTAACCATGTCTCAGATAATGTTATTATTTTGAAAGTTTTATTTAATCCTTTTAAATAATCTGAAATGTTGGATATGTTTGCATTTAAACTTCTACAATTTAAATGTAAAATAGAAAGATCTTCATTAGTTGTTTTTATACCATTAAATTGATCATCATTATAATATTGACTCTCCTTTATAACTGGAAAAAAGTTTCTATCAATCACTTTTTTAACATTGAAGTCTGATTCATCGTATGTCATTATAATTCAGTGTATTTGTTCATCAGACTATTTCTTATGAATTTTAATGTTCAATATGTTGCACAATCTATAATTATCATCTAGATTTTTCTAAATTTATCCAAATCCTTCATTTCTTTTATTAGTATCGGCTGCAACCCATCTTGTGTTTTTATCCATATTTTCCCATTTCTTGTCCATGTCGAATGTATTTTGTTTTGCTTTTTTAGTAACCGTGCTTCACGAGCAAGATTTCCATTTCTTTTTGTTAAATGTTCATTCATGTAAACATTTGTTCCCGCTAGTATTTTTGCCTGCATTATTACATTATTTCTCAATTTCCTGCTTGTGACTTTCAAAACAATAACTGGTTTAGACTTATCAGTTTTATTGGGCAGGGTGTGACACAAAGAGATGTCTTCATGATGTATGTTGATCTTCTTAGCTTGTAAAAATGACACCACCTGCTCTTCTAAAGAAAGCTGCTCCTGTGGAGATGAATCTTCAGTGGTTTCTTTACCAGAAGTAACTTTTGAATATGAACGTTTTATCTCCATTCCAGTTATAATAAGATTATCTTGTCGTGATATCTGTTCCAAATTATCCAGTTTTTCCTCGAGTTCAATAATTTTTTTTATCTTTGAGGTCAATTTGTAGTCTTAATTGTTTAACTTCTTCAAACAACCCAACCAGAAGTTTCTGTTGGGCTGTTACTTGTGCAAGCTCTGCACTCATGAAGTTCAAAGATCTTTTTATCTCCTCCAGATCATCAGAGCTTTGTTCCAACAATTCATGTCTTTTTAGTTTGGATTTAGCCATTATGCACTGTACTCACATCCACCTGCCCGATGGCAGTGGGCCAACAAGTCGTTAGTCAGAGCAGTTTTTCACCACCACAGGCCAGCAGACGCCGTGAGTCCGACTCCTGGAAGCTAGCTCCTTTAGCTTCAATGCCCCAAGAATCACGGTAGCAGATCGGCCCCCACAGGAACGCGGATCCAACGGCGATATCCTCTCATACCGCCGCACCCGTCTCAGCAGCTGTAGCCCCATGGCTCGACAGCCGAAAGCTCCTGTAGCTCCAACGCTCCAAGAATCACGGTAGCAGATCAGCCCCCACAGGAACGCAGATCCAACGGCGATATCCTCCCACACGCCGCACCTCATGCCAGTAGCTGTAGCCCCTCGGCTCGACAGCCGAAAGCCGACACCAGCGACAAGGTCCACCTGCCTCTTGAGCGCAGTCCGCCACCTGGCCGCTGCCCAACGGCCAACACCCACAGGATCCAACGCCCAGACTGTCGGTTCCCACAGCTCCACCAGTCCACAAAGCCAACAACGTGAAAAAAACCTGCACCACCCACGGGCAGCAAAATGAGTCAACAATATTATTTTAACCCGTTTGCTTTGTTTGAATTTAAATAGTTTAGATAATTTACAGCTTCATAGCTCCCGTGAGGCGCAACGTCCTTCCACACGTCCGCTCTCCGCCACGTCAGCTGCAGTATTAAGCCTGCTGCAGTTTCAGCTTGGTCTGAATTCACTCCAAAGCTTTACCAAATAATCCCGTCGGCTCTATCGAGTGGTGGAGAAAAGGCACCTTTTGTCCCTCCGGCAGAACCGTTAAAGTCATCCACAGGTGGCGGATTGCGATGACCACTTCCGCCATGCCCCTGCCTTGTGCAACAGCAGCTATCCCCATCATACGGAGCACAAAGACTGTTGCTCTGCGGGCTTCGTCCAGCAAGTCGGCGGCCGCCTGCTTGTCCGTTGTTACCTGGAGCTGTTGTAGTTTTTCGGCCAGGTAAGCCTGCATTAACGCGGACGCATTCATGGCGCGTGCCGCGAGTCCCTGAGCCCTGTAGCACTTCTCGAGTAGAGACGCTGAAGCTCGACAAGCCTTGCTGGGGAGAGTTGGTTTTGTCCCGGATGACTTAGGAGCTAGGTGAGACGCTAGTGTATCCTCAATCTGAGGCACGTTAGCTATTCCCACCTCATCCATCCCATCTACGTCAAGGAACTGTGAGAGGGGAAGGAGCATGGGGGCTCTTGGTCGAGTCCAGGTGCGAGTTAGTTCTGTGAGGAAGTCTGGGAACACGGGCATCCTTTGCCTCGTGGCAGCCTGCTGCTTCGAGAAAAAATAGTTTCCTGCCAGCTTCGTGACCTGTTGGCGAGGCGGAGGTTCGTTGCTCTGTGGCACAAATCAAACAGAGCAGGGATGGAAAAGTCTGTTTCTGGGAGCACAGGTATCGGGGTCTGGGAGAGATCTTCACCCTGATCCTCCAGTTCCACATCTGCCTCCTCTGTTGAAAATTCGCCCGAGGCTGAAATCGAGATCTCGTTCATCATGCCTCGGGTGTCGAACTCGACTGTTAGGTCCACCATAGGAGCCAGCACGTCAGGGCTGTCGCCCCATTTGACTTGTGTGCTGTCATGTAGAGCCATGTTCTCTAGCTCCGGCGTGGGAGTGAGTGACTCCGTGGTGTCCTTGTCCGCTGGTGTCGCTGAATTGCCCATGGCTTTTGCGATGAGATCAACCTGATGCCGCAGCACCGCATTCAGCATGAGGCTGCAATGTGGGCAAAAGTCGGGCGTATCCAGTGCTGTTTTTGCATGAAGCATTCCCAGGCAGATTGGACAGGCCTCGTGGGTGTCCGTTGCTGCGAGGGAGAAACTACATCCACTGGGACAGGCGCGCGAAGTTGGGCTCGCCATGCCGTTGGTTTTCCTTGGAAGTCTCGCCTTTCACTTTCCTTTCTCCGGAGGCATGTCCGAGATAAGGCGAGTGAGTCCTTCCAGAATCTTTTTTCTTTTTCCTTGAAATGTCTCCTCCGTCGCGTCGCTTTCGCTGGCTAGCTCGCTAGAAGTTAGCGAAATAGCTTTTTTCTTGTGGCGTAGTTAGCGCCGTCGAGCGAAGCAATCTGTAGAGAGAGGAGAAGAAAATACTTCGGGGTTAAGAGAAATGTGCCTTATTAGCTTTCGCTAGTCCAGCAATACGCAGGAATAATTCTCTGTGCGCTCTGTGCAGGGAGCGAGCTCACCTCAAGTTGAGCGATGAAGCAACAGAGAAGTCCCGTGAAGAGGTAGTTCAGGTTTAGCGAGGTGAAGGGCAAAAAAGAGAAAGATGGAGGGGCGCACGCCACTTAAGTACCCAGAGGGCGGGGCCTCTGGCGCGGCAGTGATGCCCCTATCCGTAAAGGCGTGAGTATATTCCTTCAGGTAATCGCGCAGGGGCTCAATTCCCATAGCAAGTATGTTGCACCGAGAGACCAGACTGAAAGGGAACGATTCCCTCTTAACTTAAAGGAACATTACCTCTTTTTAACAGACAGGAATGATTCCTTCGTAACAGAAAGAAACGATTTCCTCTTAACAGGAAGAAAATATTTCCTCTTAACAGAAAAGGTGCAGTCTGCAGTTTCTGTAGAGCGCAGCACTTAGAAAAATTTTCAACAGGGAAAGCATTCTGATCCCTCCCCCTCAGAGCCATATGTGGCTCTGCTCCCCCTTGCTCTCGCTGAAATTCAGCTCTGCCTCCTTAGCTCCGCCTCCACTGCATGTCCTGTCTCAACCACTGCGATATTCTGTGTTTATATGTTAATAAAACGTTCTAAAAAATAAAATAAAAACATGGAGCGCTGGTCCAGCACACCAGAACACCAGCAAATCTGCAGAGCCTCGCGCAGCCACGTTGAACCCGAGTTTAATTCGCTCGTGACAAATTCATTCATTTCCTCATCATTTCAGTCATGGAGTCAGCGGAGGAGGAAGTGATCACTTGACTTTTGGCAAAAAACAAAAGAAAAGTCCAGATCAGGGATGAAGAAGGGGAATTTAATACATTTGTGTCACATACAAAACAGTTTTGCATCGCTTTGCAATCCTTTGAACGAGAACGTGCGCGGCCGCTGGGGCTGGGACAGGCGGGGGCGTGGGTTAGGAGCGTGAGAAGTGAGAAGCTCTGTTTTTATTGGCTGGTTAAAAACTCTGTTTTTATTGGCTGGTTAACGGCGGGTCACTGTGGCTTTTTAGAAATGCTTTTAGTAACACCTGGAGAAGCAAGGGGAATATAGTTTTTTTTCAGAGATTACTTTGTCTAACATCAGTCTGTCAGGAGATAGTGACAGAGTGAAGAAATATGTTAAAAATATATTTTTAGAGACTGCACTACAGAAACTGCAGACTGCACCTAAGAGAAATATTTCCTCTTAACAGAAAAGAAAGATTTCCTCTTAACAGAAAGGAAATATTTCCTCTTAACAGAAAGGAAATATGTTCCTTTTAACAGAAAGGAAATATTTCCTTTTAACAGAAAGGAAACATTTCCTTTTAACAGAAAGGAAATATTTCCTCTTAACAGAAAGGAAATATTTCCTCTTAACAGAAAGGAAATATGTCCTTTTAACAGAAAGGAAATATTTCCTTTTAACAGAAAGGAAATATTTCCTTTTAACAGAAAGGAAATATTTCCTTTTAACAGAAAGGAAATATTTCCTTTTAACAGAAAGGAAATATTTCCTTTTAACAGAAAGGAAATATTTCCTTTTAACAGAAAGGAAATATTTCCTCTTAACATAAAGGAAATATTTCCTCTTAACAGAAAGGAAATATTTCCTTTTAACAGAAAGGAAATATTTCCTTTTAACAGAAAGGAAATATTTCCTCTTAACATAAAGGAAATATTTCCTCTTAACAGAAAGGAAATATTTCCTTTTAACAGAAAGGAAATATTTCCTTTTAACAGAAAGGAAATATTTCCTCTTAACAGAAAGGAAATATTTCCTTTTAACAGAAAGGAACGATTCCCTCTTAACAGAAAAAAATTCCAGCAGAACCTAAACATTGAACCAGTAACCAGCCATGGATTAAATTGCTCAAAGGCTTTAGAGATATAAAGCAACAAACCAGGAACCAAAGCACTAAAATAAGACGAATACACTTGTCCTTGTAATTATTTATTATTATTATTATTTATTCTTGAGATAGTGAGACAAACACAGTGGCACCAAGTCAAAGGTGAAGCTCGCTACTGTATATTGGAACAGTCTGTGGCTCTGGTACACCAAGGATTGTTGTCCGATGGACACTAACCAGCAGCGTCCCATCAGAGTTCAGGGTCCCACTGACTGACAGGGGGTCCATGTCCTCGGGGAACAAGGATTTATGGGTAAAAGTGTCCCTGACACTTCCATCTTCTAGAACCTGCAGGGGGGAGACAGAAAGTCAGAGTGAGAAGGAAAGACTTGCTGGAAAGGAGAAAACTGTGGGAAGAAAAAAAGGTCCTACACTTTAAATTGAATCAAACACCAAAGAGAGAGAAAGACTTATGAATGTTGTCAAATATGTTGCAATAAATGACTAACATTTTTTTAATGTATTTATTTGTTTCTTGCTGACATTACATTTAAAATGTTAAAGTCTCAAATAAGGTTTCAGCTGTAGCTTTAAAGCTCCCCTGACATGATCTTTCAACTTTCCAAAAAATGGCACAACATATATAAATATTAAGATTGACCTCTGACCGTTTTTGCTAAAATAATGTTAAATGAATGAAAATTCCTCCCAAAAACAGTTTAAAATTAGCGCCATTTTTTTAACACGATAAATAGGGATTTCGCCGTCGCAGGATGATGACGTCATAACAAGAGACGTGTCTACTGCGCAGCTTGAAAACAATGGAGGAGCTACAAACTCGATCCGTCCAATTTAGCCATTTAAAAGTTAATATTTTAGCGGATTGTCTGCAGAGAAGCCAAAGTTATTTCCAGTAAACAGCAGGTTATAATTTTTTTTCAGCTCCTGCTGGTTTTTGGAGACTTTTCACTTCAGGACGTGAGCAGCTCTGTGAGGACTTACAGCATAGTTTCCACAGCACTGAAATGGTAATATATTAGTTAATGGTTCTAATAATTATTCAACATTAATTTATAGTTTAAAAAATTAGTCCCTTTTAAAATATCTGTTAAATATATTATTCTTTTATTTTATTTTGTTTGTGTTTTCAGGTTTCCAGGTCTCCAGTCCATCACCTGAGGCTCTTCCTGAACCACTAGTACAACCCAGACTTTCACATCACAGCAGGTAAGATTGCATCAACGAAAAGAATAGTACTCAACAATATTCTTTGATGTAAATCTGTTGATTTTCTGTGGTTCTGATGAGGGAAGTGACAAAGTGGATGCAGCATTCAGCCCATAATGGACCCAGATGTCCCCTGCGTCCAGACCTACAACACCTGGACATCCATGAGCGTGGCGGAGCGAGGATTCACAGAAATGTCTTCACCTGAAGAGTGGACCGAGGTGGAGAACAAACCTTGATATTGTTCAACAACAGATGGAGACATCTTCAGGATCTGTAGAACATCAGGACTGCTGCAGAAAGCTACGTTTGTGCATCAAGACATTAAAATATGCAGAAATACTACAACTGGCCAGAGCATTGAGATGAAAATGAATCAATGAATTTAATATTTTTTCTGACTGTTCAAATGAACATATTGTTTGAAAAAAAAAGGATAACAATGAACCAAGTGTTTCTGTAGTTATGTGTAAATAAAGTTACAGTAGTACACTATATTATCTGTTAGTGTTGAGTTATTCTTTGTGAGAATATTTGTGTATCTGTTTTAATTTCATTCGTGCATCTACAACTCACAGCTCATACTTTAGTAAAAACAAAATTGGTGAATGTTGAAAAAAACATTTTATTAAAATAAAACCATCCCATATTATCAAATAAATGAAAACCTCTGGGGAAACATTAATATGAACAGATTATCAAAAAAAATTGAGTTTAAAAAATGCAAGTGGTGTTTGACTTCATCAGCTCTGTAAAAATGACTCCAACACCTCCTCGTCCACCCTCCTGTC
>JBBPBX010026804.1:8757-37799 GCA_038048925.1 Garcialebias charrua | reverse complement strand
TGCCACGGCTGCCTATCTGCCTATCTGCAAGCTACATGCTGAGTGAAATAAAATTGAATAAAGATTTTTCACTCCAGTTTTCATGTAAACATTCATACTTTTGAGTGTGGAAAAATGATTGTGTTATACAACAAATACAGAGCTTTATCATTCAATGGGTCTCTGACTTTGTACAGTACTGTAATAGATTTAGTATTTTTATTCTTACAGAATTTGTGTTCTCTCCATATCAGTTTGTTCATTCATTCATTCAACCTTTATTTATACAGGCTGGACTCGTTGAGCCACGGGGACTCATTTACAAGAGGGACCTGTCTCACTCACACCCAGGGTCAATTTTAGAGTTGCCAATCAGCCTAACATGCATGTTTTTGGACTGTGGGAGGAAACCGGAGCACCCGGAGAAAACCCACGCATGCACGGAGAGAACATGCAAACTCCACCCAGAAAGGCCCCCGGACCGGGATTTGAACCGGGGACCTGCTCGCTTAGAGGCAGTCAAAGTCAAAGTCAAAGTCAACTTTATTGTCAGAAATACAATACAGGTAGTCCCCGATTTACGAGCGCTCTGATCTACGAGGTTCCGGACTTACGAGCTGGCGAATTATTGGAAAAAACGCAAAAAATACTGAGTTTTCCTGTGTTTTTTCACCACAGTTCGTTAGCTAAACATGTGGACACACGTTTCCGATCATTTTTATGCACTCATAAGCAGTTTTTCGATGAAAAACGAGTGTTCGTAGTCGCGCTAGCAAAACCGTTCCAATTTACGAGCGAAATTCCGGACTTACGAGAAGCGTGGCGGCCGTTCCAAATTACGAGATTTCCAGTTTACGAGCGCCTCGTTGTAACGGATCTCGCTCGTAAATCGGGGACTACCTGTATGTACAGGACATACACAGGACCGAAATTGCGTTTCTCTCAGTCCCTCGGTGCAACAGTAACCATCTAAACACTAAACACTAAAACATTTAATAAACATAACATAAAATAGTAAAATAGTAAAAAAGTGTAACACTGTCCTGAGTTTTTTCATAATAGTATAAAAGTATGAAAATTTACACCAACACTGAAACACCAAACACCACTAAAACACCAAACACCCAATGAACATAAGCATAAAATGAAATAATAAAAGTGTAATACTGTCTTGAGTTTTTGCATAGTAGTATAAAAAGTATAAAACGTATATCTATAAAATAAACTGAAGTTTCTAGCGTTGACATTTGCAAAGAGTCATCAACATCTCCAAAAGTTTGGTCTGTGTTGTAAAAAGCTGCACTTTGAACCTGCAGAAGGAATGTTGTTGTTGGAATATGGGGAGGTGTTTTGTTTTGGCTACTGGGGGGATGTTTTGAGCACACAAAAGACTTCAGCCCCAGGGGGTCACACAAACCTAATGGAATGCAAATTCCTCAATCTGTCATTTTACAGTCTCCCATGGGAGCTATATGTAAAATATGTACAAGTACATGTGTTTGGTATTCCTAGTGTTAAGCCGTTTAGAGAGAGCTACAGGATCCAACCTTCCCCGGGCCCTGATCTTAACGTTTTACCACCAGTTCCCAAAGTAAACACTTTCACCCTACCCAAACTTGAACACATGTAGGTTGGCCGCGCACGATTGTCTGCTGAAGAGAGACACCGGTGTATGAGCGCTAATCTGTGTATTTACTGTGGTAATCCCGGTCATTATCAGCCCCACTAGCCGTTTCGGGGAAACGAGAAACAAGCACCAGTAAAACGGGAGATACGGATGGGTTCTTCGGCCCTAACTTCCCCATTTAAACTCTTGCTCCCTACTGTCATTCAAACTAACAATCAGCGCCTGTCCTTGTTTGTGTTAGTTGATTCCGGTGCTGAACAAAATCTCATAAGTTTAGATCTGGTTAAGAAATACTCTCTTCCCACTCGTGAAATCTCCCCTGTCTTTGTCTCTGGCTTAACTGGAGAGACGTTAGCGTGAGTACATCTCAAGACCACATAATTTAATTTAATTATCTCTGGCAATCATCATGAAAATAATGATTTCTTCATGTTTGATTATCTGATCTCAACTTGTTTTAGGTTTCCCCTGGCTTAAGAGCCGTAAGATATATGAGTCAGTGTTAAACTGACACACTTTACCTTAATTAATTACTTATTCAGGTTGAATAGTAATTCACGGATTCTATTTCCTTTCAGAATTTCCATTACGACTCTGTGATCAGTTATGATGGACAATAAACCAGAAAACCATAAAGTGACAATAAACGTTGATTTTAGTCAGTATGCCAGAGACACTACCTTTTATTTAAAATAAAATAAAATTAACATCATTACACTTGATTGACTGATGTCAATTTCTTACAAATTAAACTCATCAGCAAATTTAATTGTAAACAACAGACATAAGTAATGAGGGTGACAGTATTACTTTTATCTGTAGGCTCTTAGCTTAAAATTTAGTTACCAGCTTAAAATGAGATAGGGGAAGGAGGAAATAGGAGGAGAGGAAGAAATAGTTTAAATGAAGTTAATTATCTTGAGTATATGACCAGAAATGACACTTTCCATCAGACTTCTGCTGAGTCCTAGGTACGTTTGTAAACAGCTGACTCATTACCTTTAAGACGACAACCTGGTAAGAGAAGACACCAGCCTTTCAGACGCACAGAGTCCTTGCAAGTCCGGTGCGCCCAAACTAGTTTGTTTACTTTCAACGTCTCCTGGGGTCAGCGTGGATCATCAGAAATAGTGGCACCTCCTGGTTGACTTCAAGACAAAACGTTCCTCAAAAGAAAGTTCATTAAGAACTTTGAGCTTTTAGCTCTGTTGAATTTATAATGACATGTTATAAATTCTTGGCTGATAAACCAGTCTTTGACTTATGACTGCAGTTTATCTAGCCCTAAGAAAAAGGACATGATAGTTATTGCTATCCATTCCGACTGAGCTCTGGGCTTGAGTGAGCAAGCTTTGCTGTAACCCTGGCTGAGAAACGCAGGTCTAATTGGCATCTGACCAAACGTCCACAGCTTTGGAAGAGAGAGCATGCCAGCTCTTACTTCTCGATCAGACTAACAAGAAACAGGAAATCAAGACTTTTAAGGAAAAACTTCACGTCACAGTTCCCTTCCGTTCATTGGTGAACTACCAGAGAGGTAGGAGTGGAAGGATAGTACGTCAGAAGATTAGAAGCTGTGAAACAACAGAAAATATGTTTTGAAAATAGAGAGAATTGTTTTGGGAAGAAAGGAGGCAGAGCGGCAACTTTCATCTATGACTTGATTCAGCTGCCTGTCCATTTCTAAACAAAACTACCAGGCCACTCTGACACGGGCCTTCACCTTTCACACAGATCTTTAGCACCATCGTTGGTGCAGAATAAACCAGCCTAGTAATGATCATTCACATATTAAGAATATACATTGCTCATATGAATAACAAATAATCATAAAAATGACAAGAGTTATTATGTTAATTAATTCTGAATTAACACAAATTAAAAGGAAGTCTCTTCTGAAATAATTTGTCTTTTGATCAAAATAAATGTAATAAAAATAGTGTCCACTCGTCTCTTTGAGAGCCTCAAGAAAAGTGTACCACTAAGAGTTTCAGCGACTGGGTTGTATCACTACAGAGCCATAACCCTGATATTTACTGGGAACTTGGGCGAGTAGAATAGTGGAGTGATAAATGCCTTAAACATTGTCTAAGCTCCACTGTTTCTAGTCACCCTTAAAGCTGCTATATGTAGTTTTTGGAGCACGTTGGAACTTAGAACATTTTTGAACAGAGACACGTTTCTGGTCCCTCCCCCTTGCTCTCGGCTGAACTTCAGCTCAGTCCCCATAGGTCCGCCTCCACTGCATGTCCTGTCGCAGCCGCTGCGATGTTCTATGTTTATATGAAATGTTAATAAAACCTATAACCTATAACTCCTATACCTATAACTCAGTTTTGGATTTGATTCCGAAACGTTTTACACCGGATGGGAGCAGGGATGCCTTGTCTGTAAATTAGACTAACAAAGTTCTCTGAGTAGCCTCTGTTGTTGTTTGGGAGGTGTTGTTTGTCAATTTACATACAGTTTTGTGTCTTCTAACAGAGACCTCAAGGGAACCTCCTACTGTTTAAGGTGTGATCTTTCAATTTACATGTATGTGTTACAAACCCCCTTTTGTTAAGCTGGGATGTGTCGTTTTGTCAATTTAAATAGAATGGGCATGTTAGTTAATTTGTGGTGTTATTTCAGTTTCCAATTTCATATGTTGGTGCGTGACTTGTAAGCCTGTATAAAACTTCTCGTTCTCACAGCTTCCATTCAGAATTGAAAAAGACTTCTGGACAGAAGTCGAAACGTTTTCTGCAACAAATAAAGTCCAGTTGATCCTGTATTGAACGCCTTTTTTGATGTTAATAAAACGTTCTAAAAAATAAAACATGGAGCGCTGGCCCAGCACACCAGAACACCAGGAAATCTGCAGAGCCTCACGTAGCCACGTTGAACCAGAGTTTAATTTGCTTGTGACAAATTCATTCATTTCCTCATCATTTCAGTCATAGAGTCAGCGGACGAGGAAGAGATCACTTGACTTTTGGCAAAAAAACAAAAGAAAAGTCCAGATCAGGGATGAAGAAGGGGAATTTAATACATTTGTGTCACATAGAAAACAGTCATGCATCGCTTTGCAATCCTTTGAACGAGAACGTGTGCAGCCGCTGGGGCTGGGACAAGTGGGGGTGTGGGTTAGGGGCATGAGAAGCTCTGTTTTTATTGGCTGGTTAAAAACTCTGTTTTTATTGGCTGGTTAACGGCAAGTCACTGTGGTTTTTTAAAAATGCTTTTAGTACCACCTGGAGAAGCAAGGGGATTATAGATTTTTTTCAGAGATTACTTGTCTAACATCAGTCTGTCAGGAGCAGTGATGGGAATAACGGAGTTACAAATAAACGGCATTACAAACAGAGTTATTTTATTCATTAACGGGTAATCTAAGTAGTTACTATGTCTATCGTTACAACGCTGTTACCGTTACAATCACTAAATGGGGGTACGTTATTTTGTCTTCCGCGCGTTGGCTCTCGTAAGCTGTTTGTTTACTTTTTTCCCCCTTGGTGAGGGAGGGTGGAGGGAGCAGAGGGGAGGGAGGGTAGGAGGGGGAGGGAGCAGAGGGGAGGGAGGGGTGAAACAATAAGGATGATGCTGATTGGCTAAGGTAGAGTGTCAGGTAGAGGTCAGCCAATCAGAGGTTTTGTTGTTCAGTTCACTCGCAAACACATGCCGCAGGCTCGCAGCTTCAAATCTGAAAAGTTAGCAGAAGTCCTGCAGCAATGGCGAATCTGGAGGGAAAGTTGGCATTTTCAAAGTGGAAATACAGACACTACTTTACTCTCCTTGAGGTAAAAGGCAAGAACGTGCATGTGAAGTGTACATTATGCCCTGGAACGAAATGTTTGTCTGCGTCCGTCGTAATCTGATCTGATGAAGCATCTCACAACTGCTCAGGTAATTCAGATTTTCAGTAATGTTTTAAAAGTACTTCATATTGTTAAAATGGTTCTTTTGTTTTTAAGAAAATACTTGAAGAACCAGTTGTGTGAGGGTTTGATTTTATTTTACACTACAAAGCACTTATTTTAACTGTTTACTTTTATTTCTAAGAAAACACTTAAACAGTACAGTGTGTACATAGAGCTGAAAACACAATTGTTGTATTATTTTGTTAACCTGTTTTTGTAATGAAGAAAAAACTTGAAGTATAGTATGTCAACCAGTCATGTTCTTTTGAGGTGATGTAAGCATTTCTACTTTAAATTCGTAGATATATCTAAACTTAAACCAACCAAACAAACAATAGTTACTTTCCTTGGTAACTAATTACTTTTATAGGTGAGTAATTCAGTTACTAACTCAGTTACTTTTTGGGAGAAGTAACTAGTAACTATAATTAATTACTTTTTTAAAGTAACGTTCCCAACATTGGTCAGGAGATAGTGATAGAGTGAAGAAATATGTTAAAAATATATTTTTAGAAAAGTTACATGTAGCAGCTTTAAACTACTCCTCCTGAGGAGGAGGTCGACCTCACCGCCGTTCCAACGGATTACCATGACCTAGCAGTAGCTTTTAGCAAACAAAGAGCTCTGTCGCTCCCCCCTCATCGTCCATATGATTGCTCCATTGATTTGCTTCATGCCGCCCTTGCTGTTAAGTCGGCTCTACAACCTTTCGGGCCCAGAGATAGAGTCAATGAAGAAATATATTAACGATTCTTTAGACTCAGGCATAATTCGCCCTTCTACCTCCCCTGTCAGGGCAGGTTTCTTCTTCATTTCTAAAAAGACAAGACCCTTTGGCCTTGTATCGATTACAGAGGTTTGAATAACATAACCGTTAAAAATAAATATCCACTTCCCTTGATCGATTCTCTTCACGAGCAACTGCAAACAACAACCGCATTTACCAAGCTCGATTTAAGAAATGCCTACCATCTTCTGCGCATTAAAGAGGGTGACGAGTGGAAAACGGCCTTTAGAACCCCTCTTGGCCAATTTGAGTATTTAGTTATGCCGTTTGGTTTAACGCTGTGTTTCAGACCCTCGTGAACAACGTGTTACGAGACTTTATCGGTGGTTTCATCTTTGTTTACCTCAATGACATTCTCGTTTATTCTCATGACCCCCTTGCAACATGGGAAACAAGTACACATGGTACTTCAGAGACTCATAGACAATCAGTTATTTGTTAAAGCCAAGAAATGTGAGTTTAATGTTCCCAATGTTTCATTCCTGGGGTTCATTTTTGAAGGTGGGCGCTGTAGAACTGACCCCGAGAAGACTAGGGCTGTGTCGAATGGCCAACCCCGGAGTCCAGGAAAAAGTTACAACATTTCTTGGGGGTCGCCAATTTTTATAGGGGTTTTATCAGGGATTACAGTCATGTCGCAGCCTCCCTTTCCTAGCTAACTTCCACTTCCAAGACTTTCTGTTGGACACCTGAGGCAGATGCAGCCTTTTTTAAATTAAAAAAGTTATTTTCCTCCACACCTATCCTTTACCATCCTAACCACAAGTGTCAGTTTATCCTCGAGGTCGACGCCTCGGACATGGGGGTGGGGGCAGTACTCTCCCAGAGATCCCCTTATGACAACAAGGTTCATCCATGTGCTTTCTTTTCAAGACGTTTATCCTAAGCTGAAAGGAACTACGACGTGGGCAACAGCAAACTCCTAGCGGTCAAACTAGTTCTCGAGGAATGGCTGAACTGGTTGGAAGGCACTGAGACCCCTTTCTTGATCGGGACTGATCATAAAAACCTCACTTACCTCAGAGAGGCAAAACGTTTGACTCTACGCCAGGCACGATGGTCTCTGTTTTTCAACCATTTCAATTATGTTTTGACTTTCAGACCAAGCTCGAAGAACGTCAAGCCCGACGCACTGTCCCACCAGTTTGCTCCTCCCAATGTTCCCAAGCCAGAGGAGACTATTGTTCCTCCCGTATGTGTTGTTGGGGCCCTCTCCTGGCCTATTGAGAGTGAAATCAGAGAGGCCCTCAAGTCTGACCCTGGCCCTGGCAATGGACCCCTGGGGCCTCATGTACAAAGACTTGCGTAGATTTCTTACTGAAAAGTGACGTACGGACAAATCCAGAAAAGTGTCCACGCACAAAAAAATCCAGAATTATCAAACTGTGCGTACACCTGAATCCACGCACATTCCTTATGTACAACACAATTGACGTGGAACTGAGCGCACGTGAGACACCTCCCCTGACACGCCTTCATTTACATATGTTAAACAGATGCAAATTACTTCCTGCATGTGTGAAGGACATGTTTGTTTGATCCCTGCGCGATCAGAAATGATTTCTAGATTCGGGAAAATAATGAATTTAATATAATATGAGTGAGGACAAACATCCTAAGTAAGAATAGTAATAAAATGTGTTCATCATGCAAAGAACGAGTGATTGTGTGTCGGTATGCGCACCCTGCTGTGGTGCGCGAACCGGCTCATTCATTCATTCTGTGTGGAAATATTAACTTTGCGCACGAGTTTATTACCATTATTACTGTAAACACAGAGGAACTTACTTGGATGTTTGCTAGAACATAGATCTTTGTTTATGTAGATGATGTGAAGAAACGAGTCTGTGCGTCTTGGTGGAGACTTTTCATGACATGATGTTGGAGTCTCCAGACGCAGCGCGCGCCCCGCAGCCCTGTGCGCAGTCTGTCTGTGAAGCTTTTACTCTCCTACAAGTTATATAACAAGGTGTACTTTCACGTGTCATTTTGGGGGAATCTACAATAAACGCAGATAATGAAACACCTCCAGCTGCCGTGTCGACACCGGTGAGGGTGCGCGCGCGCTCCAAAGCGCGACCACTCAGCCTTTGGAAACATATGGATGAGACCATTCTATTGGACATGATCCGGCTTTGTGTGGACTGGACTGCACAGTCCCGATCGACCTGCAGCTCCCTCATAGCTCGGGAACAGTTTGACCGCTGCTTCTGTATGCACGCGTGATGCACGGCTCCCCAGAGCGCAGCAGTGCCAAACTGAAAAATTATTATTTCTGAAAACGGCTGATAAGCCATATCCTAGATCGGAAAATTATATCTGTTTCTAAATAAATGCTCTGCGTGTTACACTATTTATTATAACCTCCAGTAAGGCTGAATGAATCCGTTCCTGTTAAATTTATTTTTGGCACAACTTTGCGCGTGCTTTATTTCACTGCGTCATGTGGATGTAATACTTGTTAATCGTGTGTTTGGAGGGAATATTAATCATTTTCACATCATGAACAGTTAATAATAATAATAATATTAATAATAATTATGAATTCAATTTATAACGCACTTTTCATTAATGGAAATCTCAAAGTGCTACAAGGTGCAACATATTTGAATGTCAATAAGACAAATAATAAAACAATTAAAATCAACAACAGTATCAACTAAGATCAAAAGTAGAATCATGAGGAGTAAAGTATGCTCGGTTGAAAAGAAAGGTCTTCAAGCCGCTCTTAAAGTCAACCACAGATTGTGGGGCTTCAGTTTCACAGCGGCACCTGTAAGTGTCGCCAAAGGAAATATAACCACAGAAACGTGCGTACGCAAGCAGGGGAGCATCCGTGGATTTGTACGTGGAAGCGCAGGTATTCCCGTTCATATCAGATTTGATACATACGCCACTTTGCGTGGAAAGTGACGTGCGCAATGTTTTTGTGCGCACGCATGGTTGATACATGAGGCCCCTGGAGCCTTGTTCGTCCCAACATGCATGAGGGCTAAGGTACTACTGGCTTCATACAAATAAACTGTCTTGTTACCCAGGTACGACCTGCATGCTCTCCTTGGCCAAAGCACAATTCTGGTGGCCCTCCATGTCCTTGGATGTTCAGGCCTTTATCGGAACCTGTCCTACCTGCGCCAGGAATAAGTCTGGTACTCAGCCCCCTGCTGGACTCCTGCAGCCACTACCAACTCCCTGCCACCCTTGGTCACACATTGCCATTGACTTTGTCACAGGCCTGCCACCTTCTGATGGTAGCACCACTATTTTGACAATTGTCGATTGGTTCTCCAAGGCTGTCCATTTTATCCCCCTCCCTAAGATTCCCTCTGCCCTTGAGACTGCACAACTCATGACCCAGCAGGTGTTCCAGATCCATGGTATCCCATCGGACGTCCGACTGTGGACCACAATTCATCTCTCAGGTATGGCACTGTTTCTGTAACTTTGTGGGAGCTTCTGTTAGCCTCATCTCAGACTACCATCCCTAGTCCAATGGCCAGGCTGAATGTTGCAACCAGGAACTGGAGACCACCCTTCACTGTGTTGTAGAGAAGAATCTGTCAGCCTGGAGCCAGCACCTGGTGTGGGTGGAATATGCCCACAATTCACTTAGATCCTCGGCTACAGGTATGTCCCCCTTTGAAGCCTCTTTAGGCTATATGCCTCCTTTGTTCCCCAGTTTGGAGACAGATTGCATGGTTCCCTCCGTCCAACGTCATTTTAGACGCAGTCACCACATCTGACGCCAGGCCAAGGCAGTCCTCCTGCGAACAGCAGCTCAAACCAAAAGGCTTGCTGATCGTTACAGCTCTAAAACACCCACATATCAGTTGGACCAAAGAGTGTGGTTGTCCACTCGGGACATCAACTTGAAGGACACCCCCCGCAAGTTGGCTCCCCACTTCATCGGTCCTTTCCCCATTTCAAGAATCGTTAATCCCTCTGCAGTCAGACTCCAACTTCCAAGGTCCATGAGAATCCTTCCCATGTTCCATGTCTCCCAGGTTAAACCTGTCTCCTCAAGTCCCTTGTGTCCCCCCTCTGACCTCCCTTTGCCACCTCGCCTGATCAACAATCACCCTGCGTTCACAGTCAGAACCATCCTGGACGTGTAACGCAGAGGTTTCCAGAACCATGTCGATTGGGAGGGGTATGGCCCAGAGGAGAGGTCTTGGATCCCTAGGTCCTTCATTCTGGACCCCAGCCTTATCACCTCCTTTTTCAGGAACCACCCCGAGAAATGCCTCAGGTCGCCTGGAGACGATTCTTGATTGGGAGATGCTGGAAGAGTAGCACTGCCTACAACCCCTCTTCCAACATGGCCGCTGATCATCAACACCTGGCGTTCATCAACCTGATAAGGATCTCTCCCTACTTAAGGCCGCAGTCTAGTGCTACTCTTCGCTGGAGCATATCACAATCTCATGGTATTTATGCTTCTGGCCTGAACATTACTAGTTCAAAGAGTTGTTCACCTTTTTCTATTGTCTCCAGTGTTCATGACTCCTTGGCTCTGGTTCTCCTGATCCTGGCTTGGTTCATTCGTGCTCTGACCTGGCTCTCCTCGTGACTCATTTGGATTCTCCTCGTGCCCTGGCCTGGTCCTCCTCGTGACTCGTCCTTGGTTCTCCTCGTGCTCTGATCTGGTTCTCCTCGTGACTCATCCTGGTCTCCTCGTGACCCATCCTGGTTTTCCTCATGCCTGGTTCACACCAGTTGCCTGCATTCCTCATCCAACTGGACTCTGGACATGTTCCTTCTCTGCAAACTCTCCTAAGGATTGAAGGTTGGACCAAACATCGCCCCTCAACCTGTAAGAGAGAAAACAACATCTAAACCACTATCTGTTCTCCTGTGTGAACCCCTCTCTGACCATCACCCCCCTCTTTCAGGAGTTGCAGAGAAGCTTCGTTTGATTATTCACTGTACATAATAAACACTGTTATTTTGCACCTGCCTGTGTCTGTTTCGTTTGGGGTCTCATACTAATCTGGGTTCCTCGAGTTTATAACTGTAAGACTCTTAGTGCTCCAGGTGGTTGAGCGCAGTCTGGCACTGCACTAAAACCATATATATATGGAAGGAGCTGTGTTCGGATATTCCCGGAAATGGACCGCAATGATCCTTAAAAAATCCCAAAATCTGGATACTTACCTTCGGCAGATCCAAAATAAATGTGGCTGTTATTTGTCAAGGGCCTGCCAAAGATAAGTATCCGGATTTTGGGATCTTGGGATTTTTTAAGGATCATTGCGGTCCATTTACGGGAATATCCGGATATATAAGTATAAGTATATCAGAGTCAGAGAGTCAGAGTCAGAGTCAGATTCAGAGAGTCTTTATTGTCATTTGCACCGCATGTAGTACATGTGATGAAAACGAGATTATGTACACGGGGTCCCAGTTACATCCAACAACAAATGCAAGAGAAAAACAATAATAACATCTAGGATTAACTAAGAGAAACATCAACTAGTAATACACTAAGCCCTAATGTAGTAGAAAAACATCATTATAAACAGCAGCACGAACATGAGTCATTATGAGCAGATGGTCACAGATGAACGCAGCAACAAGAAACAGATCAGTATCAACATGATGTGACATTTTGCAGTGTTTATTCTTATTATTTATTTATTCATGAGTCTGACAGCCTCAGGGTAGAAGCTGTTCCTCAGTCTAGTGGTTCTACATTTGATGCTCCTCAACCTCCGTCCCGAGGGGAGTGGTGCAAAGAGTGAATGTGCTGGGTGAGTGAGGTCTTTCATGATGCAGGTGGCTCTTTTTCTGCATCTGGAGGTGTAAATGTCTGTGATGGTGGGGAGACTGACTCCCACAGACTTCTGTGCAGCCTTCACCACTCTCTGTAGAGCTTTCCTCTCTGCAACTGTGCAGCCTCCATGCCACACATTGATGCTGGAGCACAGGATGCTCTCCACTGCACACCTGTAGAAGGAGTTGAGGACTGAGCTTCTCAGACCAGCTCGTCTCAGCCGTCTGAGGAAGTAGAGTCTCTGATGACCTTTCTTGATCAGGCTGGTGGTGTTGTTGCTCCAGCTGAGGTTATCATTCAAGTGTACACCTAGGTACTTGTAGCTGGAGACCACCTCCACCGCAGATCCACCTATGTACAGTGGGGTGTGGGTGTGTTTGTTCCTTCTGAAGTCCACAATCATCTCCTTCGTCTTCTTCACATTCATGTGAAGGTTGTTCTCTTTGCACCAGCTCTCCAGGTGCTCCACCTCCTGTCTGTAGCTGGATTCATCATTATCTGTGATGCATCCCACCACCGCTGTATCATCTGCAAACTTAACAATATGACAGCCTGGATGTGTGGCTGTACAATCATATGTGAGCAGAGTGAACAGAAGAGGGCTCAGCACACATCCTTGAGGAGAGCCAGTGCTGAGGGTTATGGTGGAGGAGGAGAAGTTGTGGATCTTCACGGACTGTGGTCTGTTTGTTAAGAAGTCTAGTACCCAGTTACAGATGGAGGGGCTTAGTCCAAGTGTGGATAGTTTGTCTATCAGAGTTTGGGGGATCATGGTGTTGAAGGCAGATGTGAAGTCCACAAAGAGCAGACGCACGTATGAGTCCTTCTGATCCAGGTGGGTGAGAGCAGTGTGGACCACAGAGGAGATGGCGTCCTCTGTTGATCGGTTCTCGCGGTATGCATATTGATGAGGGTCCTCGCTGATGTTGACGGTTGTCTTGATGTGGGACATGACCAGTTTCTCAAAACATTTAGCGACTATCGGGGTGAGAGCCACCGGTCTATAGTCATTCAGACCAGTCACTGTGGAGCTTTTTGGGACTGGGATGATGGTGGCAGTCTTCAGGCAGGTGGGAACTGACTCCAGTGAAAGTGTTGCTGTGAAAACGTGCTGATTGAAGGTTGGAAGGATGACACGTAAATCCACGTGATTGAAGTCCCCGGAAACAATGAAAAGCCCCTCAGGATATTTACACTGCAGCGAGGTGAGTAAGTCATGAATTTCTCCCTGGGCGTCGTTGGCATTAGCATCGGGTGCTATGTAAACAGCGCTTATTATTATCGCTGAATAATCGCGGGGGAGGTAATGTGGTCGACATCTTACTGTTAAAAGCTCCACAGCAGCTGAGCAGATCCTGCTGATAACGGCACAGTTCGTGCACCAGTCTTTGTTAACGTAAATACAGACGCTACCGCCTCGTGTTTTCCCCGTAGTCTCGGTGCACCGGTCCGTTCTGAAAAATAGTCTATTATCCAACTCATAAACAGAGTCAGGAGTGTCTTCATTGATCCACGTTTCCGTGAGGCAAAGCACCGAGCATCTCCTCATCTCCATCATATGTAAAGGATACGGAGATATACTACATCAGATCTTACCGTATATCTATGGTTTTAGTGCAGTGTGGACCACAGAGGAGATGACATCCTCTGTTGATTGGTTCTCGCGGTATGCATACTGATGAGGTTGTTGATGTTTATGGTTATTTTGACGTGGGTCATGGATGATTTTTTAATCCCAGGGGTGAAATTTAAGGCATTCAGTAACATTTGCTAAAAGGTACAATACAAAAACCATATGAAATAAAAAAGTAGCAGCATACAAAAAATTGAAAAAGACATGTACAAGGTGATGAATCTATGTATGTACACACACACACACACACACACACACACACACACACACACACGCACACACACACACACACACACACACACACACACACTCTCTCTCTCTCTCCCTCTCACACTTAAAAATAAAGTAAAAGATTAGAATAGAATAGAAACAGCCTTTATTGTCCCATGATTGGGAAATTCAAGTGTAATAGCAGCAACAGTAGGTTGCAGATATTTTAAGAAATGTAGCCACTCATTTGTTCTCCTTCCTGCTCACCTTGTTTCTGTTCACTAAATGAAAATGCCTTGTTTGTCTGAAAACAACAGCAGGATGGAAAAGGCATAGGCATGTGTGAATCCTGTCCAACTCTGTCTCTGATTTGCTGGAACTCGTTTGCCTTTGTTGGTTGGGATGGATAGTTTCTTTGGTCATTCTGGAAAAAATATAATGTGCTCCCTGATTTCTTCTCTTTGTAAAGACAGATAACACCTTGAACTAAACTGATTCACAGGACCAGTCTTTCTATACCAATAGAGTTATACAAATAAACATAAGGAATTACCAGGAATATTCTGAGGCTTAAGAAACTTTTTAAAAGGCAGATATGATAGAAATAGCTCTAGAATTTGAGCTGTTTTGAAGTGTACATGTTGAAGCTAGCTAAAAATTCACTGAAATTTGAGTTTTTGATGCAAAGGCAGGGATTGATCATTTCTGTAGGCTTGTTTTTGTGAATCTCATTTCTTCTTTTTTTCTTTCAAGATCTAGCAACACTGATTTGGACCAGTTTTTCAAAAGTGTTATTTATTATCAGTGGCTTTCAGACCTGGACATTTGCCTTAGATGTTTTATGTTAAAGGAGAGCTCCTCTTAGGAGCCAAAATTCAGCCTTAGTGCTGAGACGGGTTAAAGAAGCCTGCAGCATAGTATACAGTATTAATGTACAGGCAGTGGCAGTTTTAGCCTCTTTTTGGGGGTGCTCAAGGACCCCTAAATTTTAACTCAGCACCCCTGAAAAATAAAGTAAAAATATATATATTATTATTTTATTTTATGTTAGGTGGTTCTGGGTTTTGGCTTATGTTTATTATATTTATGAATCAATGCAAAACAATAAACAAATTTAAAAGGTAACAGATTATTTGTAATACTTAGTTTATTTACATACATGATGGAAAAGGCATAGGCATGTGTGAATCCTGTCCAACTCTGTCTCTGATTTGTCCATTTAAAGTTTTAAATGGACTTGATCCTCCTCCTTTAATATATTTTATAAGTAAAAAAACAAGTACAGTAAACACAAAAGCACTGGACAGAGGAGATTGTGATGTGCAGCGACGCAGGACTAAAGTTGGCCAAATGGTGGTGTCCATCAGAGGCACGCAGTCATGGAACACACTGCCAGTTTCCGTCAGGAACTGTGGCACCAACTCTGGCTTTAAAAATTCTTTGAAACTTTGGCTGAAAACTAATCAGAAGTGCACTCATGTGTAGATTACTTTGTCTATTTTCTTAAGGCATCATATTTTTATTGTAATTTTATGTTGTGTTATGTGCTATATAGGTGATGTTTGTATTTTTCTCTGCTCTTTTGTTTTATGGGACGTTTCTTATTCTTACCTGCCTTAGGACAACGGATGAAAATTAGCTATTGTGCTAACTCCAACATATTCACATTGATGCTTACTGCTGTCATGTTGATTAATATGCATTGTCCTAACTTAAATAAATAAATGAATAAATAAATAAATAAATAAATAAATAAATAAATAAATAAATAAATAAATAATTGCTGGCTTTCAGGCCCTGTGAGCAGTTTAGTTGAATAGCCCTGCTTTAGAGAGTTAAATACAGTTTATTCCATTTCCAAAACCTAAATTGAGTCCAGAAAAATGTAAAAGATGGATAAAGCCCTGCGTCCAATCTCATGAGCTGTTGAATACAACAGTGATACTGTAAGGATGGCTCCCTCTGTCTCCCTCTGTTGGTCTGTCTCCCTCCTTAAATGTTGTCTCTCAGGTCTGCGTGTCGTCTCAGAATATTATGATTTTAGGTGATTAGGATGTGTATATTAGTTTGCGTTAGTTTGTATGTCATTGTCGGGTCATTCGTCTTCCTCCCTGGTGTGTCGTGTCTATGCTTCGTTCCCAGCTCCTTGGTTTTGTGAGTACACTTCGTCAGTTTGAGTTTTCATATTACACCCACTGTTGAGCTACAGTTTAGGTTTTCATGTTTACTGCCACGTCAGTGTTTTGAGTTTTGTTATTAAAGTGTTTTTGATTTTTATTACTCGTGCCTCTGAGTATCCATCTGCACCATTGTGCTCATTCCTCCCACACCACACTGAATCTTGACATTAATGACCCGACCATCGTCAGTCCAGCAGACGGACTTCTCTCAGAGGTAGAAGATGACGGCTTCCGCTCGCACAGGAGCAACCTTCATAAACGTGAGCGGCTTCCGAATGGACGCCGCTTGGAGCCTTCACAAACCTGGGCTAGAAGAGCTCCCATCTCCGCTTTTGGTCGTGGAGCGAGCAAGGAGAAGACGTGGAAACGGCCACTCCAAACTGTTTTCCTCCTTCACTCCTGCGCGAGCCATTTCCTTGTGGGGCATGTCCAAGGACGAATCGGACCCAGAGGATTTTTACCCTGATGTAACGCTTCACCGCCGCAGGAGGCGGTGATCGGCAAAGAAGACTATTTCCGGGTTTTTGCCCAGCTCCCATGCTGCTTCATTTTCCACAGTGTCAGGTCAGCCGGGGAGTTTTTCAAAGGGGACGGGGTGTCCATGTTTGGCCCTGTGCTTCGTGACGTCTCCGGAGAGACGCTCACGGACGGGGGAGTATGTGAGCCTCCACATGAGCCTCTGCTCTGAGGAAGAGCAGACAGACTGCCTGAGCCCAAATGGGGAGTATGTTTGCCTCTGCTCTGAGGACGAGCAAACAGGACACACACATAACAGAGAGTGTGTGAACTCTTGCTCTACGGAGGAGCAGACAGACCTCTCCTTGACCACAGGGGTCTCAGTTGGACAGAGACATGAGGCTAATCTCATTCTCGACCAAATGAACAAACTGATTAATGCTGCAGTCAATCACTCTGATCCTCTGTATAAACATAAGGCTTTTTCTATTATTGAGAACCTAATTACTAACAGTCCCTGTTTAATCCCTAACCCAGGCTTCTCTCAATTACTAACTTTAACTAGGACTCTGAAAGATGAGTGCAAGGACTCTATGTTGCTTGCTGCACTGCCCAAGGACTCCAGATAGGTGCCTACAGAGGGCGCTGTGTCTCCAGCACTGACAGAGGGTGCTGTTCCCTCAGCATCAACAGAGGGTGCTGTTTCTGCTTCACTTACAGAGGGTGCTATGTCTCCAGTACTGACAGAGGGTGCTGTTTCCACTTCACCTACAGAGGGCACTGTGTCTCCAGAACTGACAACGGGTGTTGTTCCCTCAGCATCAACAGAGGGTGCTGTTTTTGCTTCGCCTACAGAGGACACTGTGTCTTCAACCATGTCTACATAGGGCGCTGCCGACACCTTGACGTCAACAGAGGGTCCTCGCACCACCGACGCTTCCACGTCTCTGGAGGGTCGCGCCGCTGATGCCTCGACATCAACTGAGGGCCTCCGCACCGCTGATGTCTCTATGCCAGACGTCTCTATGCTCGACATCTCCAAGCCAGACGTCTCTACGCTCGACGTCTCCAAGCCAGACGTCACTACGCTCGACGTCTCCAAGCTAGACGTCTCTATGCTCGACGTCTCCAAGCCAGACGTCTCTACGCTCAACGTCTCCAAGCCAGCCGTCTCTACGCTCGATGTCTCCATGCCAGACGTCTCCTCTACGCCAGACGTCTATACGCTCAACGTCTCCAAGCCAGACGTCTTTACGCTCGACGTCTCCACGCCTGATGTCTCCACGCACGGCGTCTCCACGCCCGACGTCTCTACGCTCGACATCTCCACGCTCGACGTCTCTACGTTGGACATCTCCATGCACAATGTCTCTACGCCCGACATCTCTACGCTCGACGTCTCCACGCTCGCCGTCTCCATGCTCGACGTCTCCACGCTCGACGTCTCCACGCTTGATGTCTTCGCGCTCGACGTCTCCACGCTCGACGTCTCCACGCTCGACGACTCCATGCTCGACGTCTCTACGCTCGACGTTTCTACGCTTGACGTCTCTACGCTCGACGTCTCTACGCCAGACATTTCCACACCAGACGTCTCTTCCCTTCATGTTTCCACGCTTGATGTTTCCACACTTGATGTTTCCTCGCCTAACAACATCTCGACGCCCACCATCTCGATGCTCGATGTCTCGATGCCCGACGGCGTCTACACGCTCAATGTTTCGACGCCTGACGACGTCTCCACGCTTGGCGCCGCTTCACCTGACTATGCCGCTGCGCCTGGCATCGTTCCTACGCCTGATGTACCAGTCGGTGACGTCTGTGCGCCTACCTTTGATGGACGGCCTCCCGGTCGCCCGCCTGAAGTGGTCCTGCACGTTGGTCGGCATCCCGGTCATCTGTCGGATGGGATCCTGCATGATGGACGGCTTCCCGGTCGTCCGCCTGACAGGTCCTTTCCTACTGTCGACGTTCTGGCCATGATGCTTGGACGCTTGTTGTTTTTCTAGTTTTAGTCTTTGTTTAGTTCCTAGTTCTGGTTTTTGCATTTCGCTCGTGGTTTTTTCTAGTTTGTCTTTGTGTTTAGCTTTTGTCCCAGGTCCTGTCCCTGTCAGTTTTTGGTTTGTTGTCCATGTGTCCTGTCCCCTGTCCTTGTGTTTCCTTCATGCCCACCGTCCATGTAGTTCCTCCCTCCGCCCACCCTGGTTGTTTGGGGTGTTCTTTGGGGACACCTGGGGGCGTCTTTGAGGGGGGATACTGTAAGGATGGCTCCCTCTGTC
The DNA here is from genome assembly GCA_038048925.1 of Garcialebias charrua. Taxonomy (NCBI): domain Eukaryota; kingdom Metazoa; phylum Chordata; class Actinopteri; order Cyprinodontiformes; family Rivulidae; genus Garcialebias; species Garcialebias charrua. Next base: position 18,976 of record JBBPBX010026804.1, on the reverse strand, counting down.
TCCCTCTGTTGGTCTGTCTCCCTCCTTACATGTTGTCTCTCAGGTCTGCGTGTCGTCTCAGGTGATTATGATTTTAGGTGATTAGGATGTGTATATTAGTTTGCGTTCGTGTGTATGTCATTGTCGGGTCATTTGTCTTCCTCCCTGGTGTGTCGTGTCTATGCTTTGTTCCCAGCTCCTTGGTTTTGTGAGTACACCTTGTCAGTTTGAGTTTTCATATTACAGCCACAGTTGAGCTACAGTTTAGGTTTTCATGTTTATTGCTAGGTCAGTGTTTTGAGTTTTGTTATTAAAGTGTTTTTGATTTTTATTACTCGTGCCTCTGTGTATCCGTCTGCACCATTGGGCTCATTCCTCCCACACCACACCGAATCTTGACAGATACAAGTACCACATGTTTTTATGTACGATAGTACAGAGTAACTGCAGGTATGCTTATTGGTTAAATTAAAGGTTAATGCTTAAAGGTAGTTGTGCTTTATTTTGTGTGTTCTGTACATAGATATATGTTGCAGCTTCTGGTTGTACACGTTTAATCTTTGTTTGTTATGATCAGTTAACACCCTCAAAAAATATTTTTTATTTATTTACCCTTTATTTATACAGGTAGTCTCACTGAGTCGCGATAACTCATTTTCAAGAGAGACCTGTTTAGGGAGCAGATGGTGGGGGTTAAGGGCCTTGCTCAGGGGCCCAGAGTGGGGCAAATGAGGGTGGAGGCAGGTGCAGGTGTTTCACATCTTTTCACCCACATTTTTTTGATGTTGTTGGTATCGGGGCTTGAAGCGGTGATCTTCCGATCACAGGCCCACCGTCTCTAACCTCTGCACCACCACTCCCCCAAAATGATTTTGTACAAAGTGCTTATAGGTTGTGTAATGTAAAGCAGAGTGCTAAGTTTCTAGCATCATAGCTAGCACATTTGTCTTGCACGCTGCTAGCTTAGCGCCACTTCCACTACGCCATTACCACTACGCCAGGGGTGGCTGTGGCGTAGTGGTAATGGTAGTCGTCCCCCGATCAGAAGATTGGAGGTTCGAATCCCGGTTCCCCACACCATGTGTCGTTGTGTCCCTGGGCAAGACACTTAACCCCGAGTTGCTCCCGGTAGGACTGGAAGGCGCCTTGCATGGCAGTCGCCGCTACCGGTGTATGAATGTGTGTATGAATGGGTGGATGGTTGGTATTGTAAAGCGCTTTGGGGCTCCTCACAGGGGGCTGGAAAGCGCTATATAAATAAGCTCCATTTACCATTTACTTCTTGTTGTGCCTATTTCTCTAAAATAGTTATTGAATCAAGTGGGTAGGTATATGTAGATGTTTATAACATGTTAAAATACACCAGAATGCAGGAAATGGCATCTACTTTATTCATAATTTTCTGGGGAGAACCCCCACCACCAGTATTGCCCACTCCCAACCCCCACAGTATCCCCCCCATTTATGATTTTAGAATTGCCCCTGTTAAACATATACTCACTAGATCTCAAGTAAATAAACCATAAATGGATTCTAAAAATGTAATTAATTTACAATATATCTGTATATTTGTGGGCCTGCTCACATATGATTGTACAGCCACACATCCAGGCTGTCATATTGTTAAGTTTGCAGATGATACAGCTGTGGTGGGATGCATCACAGATAATGATGAATCCAGCTACAGACAGGAGGTGGAACATCTGGAGAGCTGGTGCAAAGAGAACAACCTTCACATGAATGTGAAGAAGACGAAGGAGATGATTGTGGACTTCAGAAGGAACAAACACACCCACACCCCACTGTATATAGGTGGATCTGCGGTGGAGGTGGTCTCCAGTTACAAGTACCTGGGTGTACACTTGAATGATAACCTCAGCTGGAGCAATAACACCACCAGCCTGATCAAGAAAGGTCATCAGAGACTCTACTTCCTCAGACGGCTGAGACGAGCCGGTCTGAGAAGCTCAGTCCTCACCTCGTTCTACAGGTGTGCAGTGGAGAGCGTCCTGTGCTCCAGCATCAACGTGTGGCATGGAGGCTGCACAGTTGCAGAGAGGAAAGCTCTACAAAGAGTGGTGAAGGCTGCACAGAAGTCTGTGGGAGTCAGTCTCCCCACCATCACAGACATCTACACCTCCAGATGCAGAAAAAGAGCCACCTGCATCATGAAAGACCTCACTCACCCAGCACACTCACTCTTTGCACCACTCCCCTCGGGACGGAGGTTGAGGAGCATCAAATGTAGAACCACTAGACTGAGGAACAGCTTCTACCCTGAGGCTGTCAGACTCATGAATAAATAAATAATAAGAATAAACACTGCAAAATGTCACATCATGCTGATACTGATCTGTTTCTTGTTGCTGCGTTCATCTGTGACTATCTGCGTTCATCTGTGACCATCTGCTCATGTTCGTGCTGCTGTTTATAATGATGTTTTTCTACTACATTAGGGCTTAGTGTATTACTAGCTGATGTCTCTCTTAGTTAATCCTAGATGTTATTATTGTTTTTCTCTTGCATTTGTTGTTGGATGTAACTGGGACCCTGTGTACATAATCTCGTTTTCAACACATGTACTACATGCGGTGCAAATGACAATAAATTCTCTCTGACTCTGACTCTGACTCTGATATTTAAAATGTATGAGTTCAATACATGACTGTAACATGTTTCGCATTAATCATGATTTTTTTGTCTCTCTCTTAGCGCTTAGTAGAATTATTTTTTTAAATGAAGTGGAAAATATGGTAAAAGTCTGGCTTTAAAATCTGTCTAAATGGTAGAGCATCTAAATCAGGAAATATTGAAGTATGCCTAAATTATGCCTAAATTATGCTTTTTCACATAAAGCTAGCAGATTGGAAGCTTACAGTAAATCTGCAGAATGAGTGTGCCACTTTACACTCAAGCAAGATGCTTTGACAGTGCAATGGGTATAATGTTTGATATAGTATGCTGTTGGCAATATGTTTGAATTACAATGGTTCTTGTATTGTCAAGAAAGGCATTGTGTTACTATGTCAGGCTCCATGAATCTGCATAATCTCAAGGAGAAGTTGCTCAGCCTTCAAGGCATTTATGCAGCTGAAAGCCTGGCCTCTCCATCACAGTTTCATATCACTGCGACAGAACATAAGTAGAGAAATGCATATGAAAATGTGTGTTATGTGAGAAATGAGCTCTGTCATTACTTGTGGCTGTAGAATTTGTCATTTGCTATGATGTGATGCATTTGTCCAGTGGTTTTGTGGATGGCCTGCTTTGCAAAGTCTAAGTAAAACTTGCTGTTTATAAAATGTGGTCGCAATGACAAATCTTTAAAAATAACTGATCAGTTGGGAGGGTTGTGGGCAGGGCTTAATGTGTATACTGATTGATCTCTGGCAGCACGGTGGCACAACTGGTAGAGCTGCTGCCTCTCAGCGAGCAGGTCCCCGGTTCAAATCCCGGTCCGGGGGCCTTTCTGGGTGGAGTTTGCATGTTCTCTCCGTGCATGCGTGGGTTTTCTCCGGGTGCTCCGGTTTCCTCCCACAGTCCAAAAACATGCATGTTAGGCTGATTGATAACTCTAAAACTGACCCTGGGTGTGAGTGAGACAGGTCCCTCTAGTAAATGAGTCCCCGTGGCTCAACGAGGCTAGCCTGTATAAATAAAGGTTGAATGAATGAATTGATGCCAGAATACAAATAGGGGGTGGTCTGATTGGGGGGGTCTGTGGGTTCCCTCCAGAAAATATGGACTAAAAGGGATACCGTTTCCTGCATTTTGGTGTATTTTAATGTGTTGTTAAACATGTGGTTTACCTACATTTGTAAACATTTGATGAAATTGATTAAAAACAGGTCTCTTTTGTAATGAGTCCTCGAGGCTCAATGAGACCTGTATAAATAAAGATTGAATTGAATTTACTATTTTAGAGAGCAAGAAGAAAAGCCTGTGAATAGAGCAATTCCGATTCTGTCAAATGTCCTACCCCCACCGGCAACTCAAATTTCCACCCCTAAATGTTCAAAGTCATTGCACATTTTATTTGGATTATTTATTAAAAATACAAAGAGAAGAGACATTACCCAATCTGTGGAGCGGATGTACCAGCCGCAGCATGCGCACCACACTCCTGCCTAGCAGAGAGAAAGGCCGCATGTCCCACTGGAAGTGTCTTCAGCCACCTTCAGCTTTGTGTAGGATGTGAACTCTATGTGCAGGAGTTCAGACACATCAGCCGCTGTGCATGCTCTGTAGACCTGTCTGGAGATGATCCTGTGCGTAAAACATGCACTGTCTGCAGGGCACACATCTGAAGCATGAAGATGCTCCCCCGCTGTACATGCGGTCCGCGTCTCTGCTGGGCATGAGCATGTGCGTAAGCTGGTGCACGTAGTGTGGCTGGAACATCCACTCTACAGACTGGGCAACGTCTCCTCTCATTGTATTTTAAATAAATAATCAAAATGAAAATGTGCAAATACTTTGTTTGGGCTTTTAGGGGTGGAGATTTGACGGATCCAACCAAATCGTTGCCGGAACACAGTCTGTTAGAATGAGGGAGTTCCCGGATCTTGTTCTGGCAGGATCCGGCTCAAATTAACCCCTGGTTGCGGGCCAGAAGAGAGATCCTGGATTAATTTATTCTAGACTTTCCTGTTTCTAGTCTTGTGTTTTAGACTCATTAATTTGTTCTGATTTTTGTGTTCTTTAGAAAATATCCTTACAGATCTGAGTTAACAGGCCTCAGACTGATGCTACAGGATGATGCAGATTCATTGTCTACTAATGGTATTCTGTGAGAGGCCAGAGTTCCTAGTGAAATTTAAAATATTGTCAATTAATTATGTTTTTCTTTTGCTTTTCGCAGGTGAGAATCTGTTTCCTGTGCTCTTCAAGTTTGAGACTTTTCATTTGTCCTCCAGCCTGACTTAGCTTTGAATCTTAACCCTAAAACTAGTCCTCTTCATACAGACATCCTGCAAAGATCCCTCATGTACCTCTTCATCCTGGTCAAACCTGCCATTCTTACACCAACATGTGAACCTCACCTTCCTGAAACCTGGAATATTAACCCTCCTCTTCAAGCCTGAACAACTACAACCAAAGTGAGACTTCTCCGTTTATATATAAATCTTCCAGAAGATACTCGGTCTTAGGAGAAGGAATACAATCACACCTTTACGGCAGGGGTGTCAGCGTCATGCCAGAGACCTCTGGGTACTTAAGGCGCTGACGCCCGTCCTACTTTCTCTAAAATGCACTTCACCGAGCTTTCAGCATTGAAAAGGGCCAAGTATGGTACACCTCGTTCCCTTCCTTCAGGGAACATGAGTTATGGTGCATAACTTTCAGTTCCCTTATCAGTCAGTCACTCGGTGCAACATGGATGCTATGGGAATGTAACTAATTCACACCCTTGAAATGCTCAGTAAAATGCATCCTAGTGTGAATGTCCGCCTTTATTCAATAGGCATCTCAAGGTTGCTTTCTACTGTGTGTTAGAAAGGACAGCTTGAGTGACATCACACGCAGTAAGGTCCAAACTGTAATGCTTTGCAAACGTATTTGTAGAGCTCCAGTTCGCAGCCGCACAGATGTCTGCCACTGGTACACCCTTGAACAACGACCACGAGGTGACCAAGCCCCAAGTGGAGTGGGCACACACTCCAGAGGGCACCTGTTGACCTTTGCTACTGTACGCCATTTTTATGGCCTCAGTCGGGGCGCTGCTTTGATAGGGCCTTTCCGGTAGCAGGTGCTGCAAAGCACACAAACAGTTGGTTTGTTTTTCTCCATTCAGCTGTTCTCTGCATGTAAATGCTTAAAGCCCTCACGGGGCAGAGAGCCTTCAGCCTTTTCTGTTCCTGAGTGAGGACAGGAGCAGGAGGAAAAGAAGAGAGATCAAAGTCCAGACTTCTGGGGTTCAGAGTCAGGACCTTAGGGATATACGCAGGATTGGGCTTTAGGGTGACCTTTGACCCATCAGAGGCAAACCTGGTACACATTGGGTGCACGGACAAGGCATGGAGGTCACCCACACGTTTTGCCGAGCATCATAGCCAGAAGCAGAACGGTCTTATAAGATAGTAGATCTATCTTAATATTGCTCAGTGGTTCGAATGGGGGGTCACAGAGAGCCCCCAAGACCAGAGTATGATCCCATCCAGGGGTCAAGATCCTGCTGGGGGGTCTCTTCCTCAGCACGCCCATCATAAATCTTATTATGAACGGGTGTACGCCAGGCGTCCTGCTCCCCCAGCCCTTGTGACAAGTTGAAATAGCTGATAAAAACACCTTAATGGTTGAGAAAGATCAATTTTTTTCAAGCAGGTCTTGAAGAAAGGTGAGGAGCTAGACCAAGTCACATGAATAAGAAATAATATTTATTTCCATGCACCAAGCTTCAAAAATACGCCATTTCCTGGTGTAGAGAGACTGTGTTGACAGAGCTCGTGCATTTTGAATGGTATTTACCACATTCTTGGGCAGGCCTGAGGCCACCAGTTTGATCCTCTCAGTCTCCAAGCTGAAATTTGCCACAGCTCTCAGCATAAGTGGTGAGGCTGTTCCTTCTGGTAACGTAGTGGGTCCCTGGAGAGGAGCAGGTGGCAGGGCCAGCTCCTCCTCGAGGGTCCTGATTTCAGTGGCCCTTTGAGGGTCAACCAGGTTAAGGAGAAGGTCCTCTTGCAGATGCACCTCCATACCTCTCTCATCGAGAGTGTTAGGAGGCAGAGGCAATCTGCTGACATTATTGGCCAAAAGCGGAACAGAATGCCTGTTTTTCCTGTTCTTGTGGGGAGTCATGGTTTGAAGTGGGTGCAAGTTCTGGATACGAACAGAACTCCTGACTCTAGCCCGCTTCGTAGTTGGGTCTGGATCACTGTTCTCCGGTCTCATCAGTGCCCAGGGGCCTAGTGAACTTCCGAGAGGCTGTGTTTCACCTGATGGAGGGGTCTTGTTTAATAGTAGAACTGATTCAGTATAGCAAGCACGGTCACACGCTGCAGGATCATTGCTTGAGCGGGGCATGTCGTCCACTGAGGATAAGTGGACAGTTTCAGCAGACGGATGTGAAGCTGTCCGAGATAGTCCTCTGTGTTGAGTGTTTTTTTGTTTGGTTGGTGACAGAAAGTCCAGTCCCCTTCGATTAGAAGGAAGAGGAATCTGATTTAGCCCTGGTGCCATTTCTGCTCTGCATTGAGTGTTTACACAAGCTGCATTATCATCACCACTTCCTTTGTGAACGTGTGACACTGGTTTTGTCCTGTGGGCTTCTGTTGTAACCCCTCCCCCCATCACTTACTGGAATCCAATGAATAGGAGCCGGCCCAGAAGGTGGGCTGCCAGGTTCTGTCGTCGTACACCCCTGGAGCGCGTATGTGACACAGGATCGTTTGATTTGTGTATTGCCGGCCCCGTGATTTACCATGGGGCGGGGACTGGAACACGTGACCCCCCTCACCTGTCTCTGTGAGGACCGACGGGCCTGTTTGCCGGCGCCTCTAGTACTGTCTGTTGCAGACAGACCCGAGGCACCCAGCTGGGGTTTATTGATTAGACTAACACCCCATGAGCTGTGAGGGAGGGGGGAATGATGGCCCCCGCCCTTTATGTCGGCTGAAAGAACAGAGGGGGCCGTGCTGCTGATGTTACTGTGTTTTGTTTGTTGTGTTTTTTTTGTCAAGAAACAATGAGGGGATGTTTTTTTAGCTTTATTCGTGCTTATGTGTAATGACATATTTGACTTTATGTCACTCACAGCAGAAAAAACATGATTCGTACGTGAAGTAAAGTCACCAGCTTTTTGTACCATGTTACAAACAAAGTCTGGACGTGAAAAGATCATTTCCCGTACCACGTGGACGGGTGATCGTGTAAAGTCAAGAAGAGGACCTGGTTCGTCAGGCCCATTTCTGTCTGGCGTCCCGGTTTGCCGAGAAAGCCCTGTGTCTGACCGCCTGTCGTGGAACAAATCTGTTCTTACTCCAGGCGTGTTCAGCCCGAGGCGGGTCCGGCGGTGGTCTCCGCCGGTGCTCGGCCTCGTATGCCGGCCGCTTTTGCGGTGGGACACGTGTGGTCGAGTGGTGTCGAGGCTGCGGGGCTCTGCTCCCAGCTGACTCCCTGGGGGGGGGGCGAAGGCTCTTCTGGGGATGCCTACCCGGAGAGCCTCAGCTTGTTTGCGCCTCTGGTCCAGTCTGGTCTGAATTCGATCCAGAGCTTTTCCGAATAATCCCGTCGGCTCTATGGAGTGGTGCAGAAAATTTTCTGTCCCTCCGGGAGGTCAGTTAGAGTCATCCACAGATGGCGTTGTGCGATGACCACCTCAGCCATGCCTCTGCCTTGAGCAACAGCTGCTGTCCCCATCATACAGAGCACAAAGTCTGTTGCCCTGCGTGCTTCCTCCAGCAGGTCGGCGGCAGCCTGTCTGTCTGTCGTTACCTGGAGCTCCTGCAGTTTTTCAGCCAGGTACGCCTGCATCATGGCGGACATGTTCATTGCGCGCGCCGCGAGGCCCTGAGCCCTGTAGCATTTCTCGAGGAACTATGAGAGCGGCAGCAGCATTTGAGCCCTGGGTTGGGTCCAGGTGCGAGTCAGCTCCGTGAGGAAATCCTGAAAGATGGTCGTCCTTTGCCTCGTGGCGGACTGCTGTTTTGAGTAAAAATAATTTCCTGCCAACCTCGTGACTTGTTGATGGGGTGGAGGTTCTGGCCATGGGATCTGCAGTGCGTCCGTTGCTCTGCGACACAAGTCGAACAGAGCAGGGATTGAAAAGTCAGTCTCCGGGAGCACAGGCGCCGGGGTGTGAGAGAGGTCTCCTCCCTGTTCGTTGTACTCAGGGTCGGCGTTATCAGCAGAAAATTCACCTGAGGCTGAAATCGAGAGTTCGTCCTCATTCATCAAGCCTCAAGTGTCAAAGTCGACTGTTAAGTCCCCGATGGAAGCCAGCACGTCTTGGCTGTCACCCCATTCTCCTTGGGTGCTGTCCTCCAGAGCCATGTTCTCGAGCTCCGGGGTAGGAGTGAGAAGCTCAGTCGTGTCCGGGTCTGTTGGCGCCGTAGCAGCGCCCATGGCTCGGCGATGAAGTCCGCCCGGTGCCTCCTCACAGCCTCCAGCATCTGGCTGCAGTGTGGGCATGATTCGGGCGTATCCAGCGCCATGTTCGCGTGTAGCATTCCCAGGCAGACAGGACAGGCCTCATGGGTGTCCGTCGCCGAGAGGGAAAAACAGCATCCGCTGGGGCAGGCGCGCATGGTCGGGCTCACTGTCTTGCCAGTCTTTTTTGGAAGTCTTGTCTTTTGCTTTCCTTTCTCCGGAGGCATATCCGAGATAAGGCGAGCAAGTCCTTCCAAAATCCTTTTTCTTTTTATTTGAGATGTCTCCTCTGTCGCGTCGCTTTCGCTGGCTGGCCTGCTATGAAATTAGCAGAGGTAGTGATGTGACGCAGTTTAGCGCCATCGAGCGAAGCAGTCTGCAGAGAGAGGAGAAGAAAAAACTTTGGGGTTAAAGTAAAATGTGCCGGACTAGCTTTCGCTAGCCCGGTAGTACGCAGGAAGTATTCTCTGTACGCCCTGTGTAGGGAGCACGTTCACCTCTGGTCGAGCGATGAAGCATAGAGAAGTCCCGCAAAGAGGGTTGAGTTCAGGTTTAAGCGAGGTGAACGGCAATAAGAGAAAGTAGGACAGGCGTCAGCGCCTTAAGCATGGGCGTAGCCAGAATTTTATGGGGGGCGGTTCGTTTTAAATGAGAAATTGATCAACCCAAACTAATGTGCCTGGATAGGTCAATGGATATAGTGTTTGCCTTCAGTCCCAAAGCTCATGGGTTCAAGTCCCGCATGGTACAATGTTTTTTTTATTTTTTATTCATTCCAGATTAAAAAAGCACAAGAAAACTATTTACAAAACAGCAAGAAATAAAACAATGCATTAAATGAAAGGAATCAGACGAAGAAAATAATCTTATCTGCCCCTTCTCAAACTATTTTTTTTCAAACACTCTTTTATTGGATAAAAAAAGAAGAATGTGTTAACCACAGGCATATTAACTACTTTTTTTTATCCAATAAAAGACAAATGTAAAATTAGTTGTTTGAATCGAGTGTTTGAAAAAAAAAATTAGTTTGAGAAGGGGCAGATAAGATTATTTTCTTCTTCTGCTTCTCAAACTAATTTTTTTTTTCAAACACTCGATTCAAACAACTAATTTTACATTTGTCGTTTATTGGATTAAAAAAAGGTAGTTAATA
>JBBPBX010026803.1:19681-36725 GCA_038048925.1 Garcialebias charrua | reverse complement strand
AAATACATTACGGCAAAGACTGGTTCATCCCAAAGATCCAGTCCCCTGGCACAAACAGAGTAATATTGTGTATGCTGTTCAGTGTCAGGAGGGTGATCAGTCTTATATCGGGGAAACTAAACAGCCACTGGCCAAAAGGATGGCCCAGCACAGAAGATCAACATCATCAGGTCAGGACTCTGCAGTCTACACTCATCTCCAGGCCAGCGGTCACTCTTTCAGGGATGAAGATGTTCACATCCTTGATAGAGAGGAACGATGGTTTGAGAGAGGAGTAAAGGAGGCCATCTTTGTGAAAAGAAACCGTCCATCATTAAACAGGGGTGGAGGCCTCCGGGTTCAACTGTCCCCCTCTTACAATGCTGTTATTGCTAGTATCACTCAGCCCTCTGTGAATAGCAGACAACCATCAGGGTGCTAACGATCCATCGTTAGGCTGATGGTCCTCCTTGATCATGTGAGCAGCTGGTTTCGGCTGTCATCAGCCAACTGGTTGTGTAACACTGTGAGAGGGTGCTATTTATAAGACTGAGCTGAACACAGCACCTCAGACTGAGGAAGTCTTTCGGACGAAAGACGAAACGTTTCTACAATTTTTTGCTTTTTTTTTTTTTTTTTGAATGTCCAGAGGACCAGACTTAGCTTTTTCAGATTTTTCTACCTGGATTATTGAGCATGCATCAGGGTATTAATGGGGAATGTTCATCTTTATGTTTTTAATCACTAACGGCTTGCTTTATGTCTTTTCCCTCCATCAGGTTGGGACACACATGGTGGAGGATATTGAAGATGCAGCAACAGAGTATCTATACGTACTCAAGCTTGGGGACAGGCAATGTTGTTCCCAAGCTTTTGTTATCATAAATGGAACTGTTATGGAGCATCTATTTCTTGTGGGTGCTGCTGTTTATGGCTGTTTTAAAGTTTTTTGTGTTTTTGAGGTAAACTAAACAAAGTCATGTGCCCAGTTTGGGATTTTCTTAAAATTGTTATCTATGGAATCCCTGGACATGAATCAAATCTAATAAAATTAATGAGTGCCCAGTTAGCTGCAATGGAAGGGTGAATGTTCCTCATGAAGAATCATTAAATGTTCTGAACTACAGTTTTTCCTGTTTTTATTTAAGTACTGATATAGTCTCTTGTTAAATGGCTGAATTTGTTTTACGTGTTTGCTATAAAACCGTTTACATTAAATTATTTATTGTGTATAAATGTGTATTTTTGGAGCTGTAATCAAAGAATGAACTGAAGTAAGGGAGCTTGTATACTTTGACTTGTCTGCCTTGAAATGTTCATGAATTCTGTTGCCATATATATATCCTGTATATATATATATATATATATCTGTATGTATATATATATATATATATATATATATATATATATATATATATATATATATATATATATATACAGGTAGTCCCCGATTTACGAGCGAGATCCGTCACAACGAGGCGCTCGTAAACCGGAAATCTCGTAATTTGGAACGGCCGCCATTTCTCTCGTAAATCCGGAAATCCGCTCGTAAATTGGAACGGTTTTCGCTAGCGCACCTAAAAACACTCTATTTTCATCTAAAAACTACTTTTGAGTGCATAAAAATGATCGGAAACGTGTGTTTATATGCTTAACTAGCTAACTGTAGTGAAAAAACACATGAAAACTCAGTATTTTTTTCGTTTTTTCCAAAAATTCGCAGCTCGTAAGTCTGGAACCTCGCAGATCAGAGCGCTCGTAATTCGGGGACTACCTGTATATATATATATATATATATATATATATATATATATATATATATATATATATATGTATATATATATATATATATGTGTTTTGGAAATAAAAATACTTTTGAGGTAATATGATTGTTTTTAATCCAGTTTTTATATGGTGGATTTTAAAGTAAAAATATATATATATATATTTTTAAAGAAAACTATGGTGGTAAAATAACCCTTGTGTTGGGTTTCAACTCAATTTTGGGTAACTTTAACTTTGGACAATGGTCAATTTAACCCAATCATTGGGTAGTTGCCCTAATCCAGCTTGCTGGGTCAAACCAGCAACTCAAAAAAGGCGTTCAATACAAGATCAACTGGACTTTATTTGTAACAGAAGACGTTTCGCTCATCATCCGATGAGCTTTCTCAATCCTTCAACCCAACCCTGTTGAGTTAAAACAACCCAGCGTTGGCTCGGTCCAAATTTGACCCAGCACTGGGTTACATATTGGGTTGTTAACCCAGCAGTTTTTAGAGTGTAGTATTTCTACTATATATTGGCAGATGTTACAAATATGCCAGATCATCTTAGCTGGAATTACTGCTTGTTTTGATAACCTTACTCACCATTTCCAATTTTATATTGTGGTAAAATTATCTAGTGCTATCTTTTTCATGTTTATCGTAATATATTGTCTCTGGTTTTCCTATGAAATAGCAAATTACATCATTTAAAGCCATTGTCTTGCCAATGTTTAATGTTCTGCCTTACTTTACTTTTAACAGCAGCTACTTTTTGTTTCCTTACAGCTCTCATATTAAAAATCAAAGGTTTGGTAATAAAGGTACAAAGAAAAAACATTAGTGAAAGGAATGCGTTATTTTATATGAGATTAAAAAAGACAAAACAAAGGTTATTATTCAGTTAAACTGCTTTTCTCTGATGTGGCTCCCCATGTGTCTGTTTAAATGTGACTTCTGTCCAAACCTTTGTCCACAAAGATCACAAGCAAATGGTTTCTGTCCTGTGTGAACTATCATGTGTTTGGTTAAATTTGACTTCTCTCCAAACCTTTGTCCACAAAGATCACAAGCAAATGGTTTCTGTCCTGTGTGAACTATCAAGTGTTTGTTTAAAGTTGACTTACGTCCAAACCTTTGTCCGCAAAGATCACAAACGAATGATTTCTGTCCTGTGTGAACTATCAAGTGTTTGTTTAAAGTTGACTTACGTCCAAACCTTTGTCCACAAAGATCACAAACGAATGATTTCTGTCCTGTGTGAACTATCAAGTGTTTGTTTAAAGTTGACTTACGTCCAAACCTTTGTCCGCAAAGATCACAAGCAAATGGTTTCTGTCCTGTGTGAACTATCATGTGTTTGGTTAAAGTTGACTTCTCTCCAAACCTTTGTCCACAAAGATCACAAGCAAATGGTTTCTGTCCTGTGTGAACTATCATGTGTGAGTTTAAATGTGACTTATGTCCAAACCTTTTTCCACAAAGATCACAAACAAATGCTTTCTGTCCTGTGTGAACTATCATGTGTTTGTTTAAATGTGACTTCTGTCCAAACCTTTGTCCACAAAGATCACAAACAAATGCTTTCTGTCCTGTGTGAACTATCATGTGTTTGTTTAAAGTTGACTTCCGTCCAAACCTTTGTCCACAAAGATCACAAACAAATGCTTTCTGTCCTGTGTGAACTATCATGTGTTTGTTTAAAGTTGACTTCCGTCCAAACCTTTGTCCACAAAGATCACAAACAAATGCTTTCTGTCCTGTGTGAACTATCATGTGTGTGTTTAAATGTGACTTCTGTCCAAACCTTTGTCCACAAAGATCACAAACAAATGCTTTCTGTCCTGTGTGAACTATCATGTGTGTGTTTAAAGCTGACTTATATCCAAACCTTTGTCCACAAAGATCACAAACAAATGCTTTCTGTCCTGTGTGAACTATCATGTGTGTTTTTAGATTATACTTTCTGTTAAATCTTTTCCCACAGTCTTTACAACTAAATGAGGTCTGTCTTGACTGTCTTTTCTCGACTGAGCCTCCAGTTTTCTTCACTTCAACACATTCCTTGACAACCAAACAACTTGAAGACATCACTGACTGACTTGTCTTGTGAAATTGTTTCCCGTGCTCAGTGAAGCTGCAAGATTTGTTGACAGTGTTTACGCCTGACTCAGGAGCTCTGCTCTTCTTCCAGTCTTTGTCACCGTCTTCAGGTTCTGACCCAGAGTCTGATAAGTCTTTTAGCTGAGAGTCAGAGTCATTCACATCATCACCTTCATCATCCTCACTGACTTCAGTCTCTGAAGAGCTGCAATCATCTCCATAAGTATTTAGATCTGGGTTCCTGGTAGTCTCTGCTCCTCCACAGTCCTCTCCACCAGTTGATGCTTTCATCTGGTCAGCTGAACTGCTGGTTGGAAGATCTTCCTCTTTTACTTGGTGCTGATGAAGCTGTAAAAATAGATGTTTCTCTTCATCTTCCTCACTCTTCAAAGGAACAGCAGTGAATGCAAACCCGGGGTCATCAGTCTCTGTTTTCACACAAAACTGCTCTCCCTCTTGACTGGTCCACTGTTCCTCATCTTCCTCCTTTATGTTGAGTGTCTCTGGATCCTGTTGATCCATCCCAAGCATCTGTACTTCAGGAGCTTCTTTAATCAGAACCATCTGCTGAACATCTGCAGGGACCACAGAAAACGTGAACATCAGGCACAATTATAACTTTAAATTCACACATACAGTGATGCTTGAAAGTTTGTGAAGCCTTTAAAACTATCAGGTTTGGTTTTAACGTCGACCCCAAATAGCAGACCAAGGAAGTAAGGACACAAGGCAGGGCAAAAGGTTAGTGAAGTTTATTTACAGTGCAGATAAAAAGTACTCGAGCAGCTGTAAAGGAAGGGGAGAGAGTTGGTGAGTATATATCCGTGGGTAATATGATGGTTTTGAATCTTGAGTTGAAGAATTGAAATTCTTACTTTGTTTTGCAGGAGTTGTTCTAGAGGAGAGTTGAAGGTGGGATTCCTGGGGTTGCAACAGGTGGAGTGAGAGGATCCAGTTGGAGAGAGGAGCAGGTTGAGACCAGACAGTGCAGATGAGGACATCTAATGATCCACAGAGGTTGAGACCCGTGGATGAAGATGGTCTTGGAGAAGACCAGAGACAGGCCGTGGAAGGTCAGAATGGAAGAAGATGTCCCAGCGCTGAAGAGGTGTCTGGCAGCTGCTTAAATAGGTGAGTGAGCAGTCCTCCTCAGACTGGCAGCAGGTGTGGCGAGTTGAGTGATTGGCTGTGGAATGAAGAGTGACAAACAGACAGAAAAACCAAGAATCCCACAGTGCCCCCCCCTCAAAAATCGCCTCACGGCGATCGAAGCCGCTTGTCAGGGTGAGCCCTGAAGAAAGAGGTGATGAGACCCGGGTCCAGAATGCGGGACCTAAGGACCCATGAGCGTTCCTCAGGACCGTAACCCTCCCAATCCACCAGATACTGAACGCCTCGGCCCCGGCATCTCACGTCCAGTAGACGGCTGACGGTGAAAGCAGGAGTGCCGTCAATCAATCGGGGGGGAGGAGGAAGACCAGCCGCGGGTTGGAGAGGGCTGGTGGCAACGGGCTTGATGCGGGAAACGCGGAAGGTCGGGTGTACCCTCATCGACGGTGGGAGTTGGAGCCTCACCGCCGACCTGTTGATCACCTTCACCACAGGGAAAGGACCTATGAACCTAGGAGAGAACTTCCGAGGAGTGTCCTTCAAAGTGATGTCCTTGGTTGAGAGCCAAACCTCCTGGCCTATCCTGTAGTCGGGAGCCCTGGAGCGGTGTCTGTTAGAAAAACGTTCATTCTGCTCAGAAGTCCTTGCCAGAGCCGCCGTCGTCTGGCGCCAAACCCGACGACAGCGTCTGATGTGGAGGTGGATCGAGAAAACGCCCACATCAGCCTCCTGCGAGGGAAAAAGAGGAGGAGAGAATCCCAAGGCCATCTCGAAAGGAGACCGTCCGGTCGCCGCCGAGGTCTGGGAATTGTGGGCGTATTCGATCCACGGAAGATGCTGGCTCCAGGAAGATGGGTTGGAATCGATCACACACCGCAGGATGACCTCCAGCTCCTGATTGCATCTCTCCGTCTGTCCGTTGGACTGCAGGTGATAACCCGAGGAGAGACTGACGTGGGCCCCAAGTGCTGCACAGAACCCCCTCCAGACCTGGGAGACGAACTGAGGGCCACGATCAGACACAATGTCCTGAGGTATGCCATGGAGGCGGAAAACGTGTTCCGTGACGACCTGGGCAGTCTCAAGAGCAGACGGAAGTTTAGGAAGCGGTATGAAATGTGCAGACTTGGAAAAACGATCAACAATGGTGCAAATGACAGTGTTACCATTGGAGACCGGGAGACCGGTGATGAAATCCAAGGCGATGTGGGACCAAGGACGGTTGGGGATCGAGAGAGGTAGGAGGAGACCAGCGGGGGGCTGGTTGTTGTGTTTGTTCCGGGCGCAGACAGGGCAGGCCAAGACAAACTCCTTAACGTCCCTCTGAAGAGTTGGTCACCAGAAGGACGCTTTGGTCAGGTGGAGCATGGTGACAGGAGAACCGGGCAGTGTGGAGCCAGACCAGAACTTTGCTCACCATGGTGGCGGGAACGAACAATTTCCCAGAAGGACCCGAGCCAGGGTCAGGTTCGGTTCTTTGGGCCTCCAAGATGTCTTTCTCTATTGGCCAAGTCACAGCACCCACCGTGCAACAAAACGGTAGGATGTCGTCCGGAGTCTCGGGACCCTCGACCGAGGAAAACTGTCGAGAAAGGGCGTCTGACTTGACGTTACGAGATCCTGGAATATAGGAAATCGAGAAATTAAATTGAGCAAAAAACAAAGACCACCTGGCCTGTCGGGCGTTGAGCCTCTTCGCTCCCTGAAGATAGGCCAGGTTCTTGTAGTCTGTCCAGACGATGAAGGGAAGTTCCGAACCCTCCAGCCAGTGTCTCCATTCCTCCAAGGCAAGCTTAATGGCCAATAGTTCACGGTCACCCACGTCGTAGTTGGCCTCAGCAGAAGACAGGCGACGAGAGAAGAAGGCACAAGGGTGGAGTTTCCCATCATTGGAAGACCGTTGTGAAAGGACCGCTCCGACTCCGGCATCAGAAGTGTCGACCTCAACGATGAACTGTTTCGAAACATCCGGATGAGATAAGATGGGAGCTGTGGAGAAAAGATGTTCGTTTCAGCTTCAGCAGTCCAGGCAAACTGTACACGGGTAGAGGTGAGTTGTGTGAGAGGGATGGCCACCTTGCTGTAGTTCTTAATAAAGCGCCTGTAAAAGTTGGCAAACCCCAGGAATCGCTGTAGCTGCTTCCTATTGGAGGGCACAGGCCAATTCAACACAGCTGTAGTCTTGTCCGGGTCAGACCTCACCTGTCCTCTCTCAAAGATAAATCCCAAGAAGGTGACAGAAGATTTGTGGAACTCACACTTCTCGGCTTTAACGAACAGCTGATTTTCCAACAAACGTTGAAGGACCGCTTTGACGTGTTGAGTGTGTTGCGTCTTATCTTTGGAGTAGATCAAGATGTCATCTAGGTATACAAAAACAAAGACCTGAAGGAAATCACGTAGGACGTCGTTAACAAGAGCTTGGAAAACTGCCGGGGCGTTGGTCAACCCAAAGGGCATGACCAGGTATTCAAAATGTCCAAGAGGTGTTTTAAAAGCAGTTTTCCATTCGTCCCCCTTGCGAATACGAACCAGATGATAAGCGTTGCGAAGGTCAAGCTTTGTGAAGACAGTTGCACCTTGTAGCTGTTCATAAACAGATTCGATAAGAGGAAGTGGATATTTGTTTTTGATAGTGATCTGATTCAGACCCCGATAGTCGATACACGGACGGAGGGTTTTGTCTTTCTTTGAGATGAAGAAAAAACCTGCCCCAAGTGGAGATGTAGATGGACGGATAATACCAGATTTAAGAGACTCTTCAATATACTCTGTCATGGTTGCCTTCTCAGGCCCTGAGATGTTATACAACCTACTAGCAGGTAGTGGAGCACCAGCAAGTAAATCAATTGCGCAGTCGTAGAGTCTGTGATGAGATAAGGATAATGCTTGTTGTTTGCTAAAAACCGGTGCCAGAGAGTGGTAAGTGGTAGGCACGTTGGTTAGGTCGATCTTTTCTTTTACCAATGGAGGTGAACTAGGAGAGACTGCAGAATGGAGACATTTTAAAGAACACTCCTCCGCCCATCTTTCAATTCTGTTCTCTGTCCAGTTAATACATGGATTGTGAGTCTTTAACCAGGGGTATCCCAGTACGAGTTGAGATGTGGGCGAGTCAAAAACAAATAACTCACCAGACTCCCTGTGATTTCCTGAGACAACTAATTTAATCTTTAATGTTTTTGAAGAGATGGACGAAATGAGTTGTCCCGTGATGGCGGTGATAGGAATGGATGGGTCAAAACTGGTTGTGGGAATCTGCAGTTTGTCTACTAGATCTCTGCTGATCAGGCTCTGTTCTGCACCAGAGTCGAGTAATGCCTGCATGGGATGATTAACAGAGTTCAAACAGAGAATCACAGGCAAGGTTAAATTTTTAGGAGAAAAAGAAGTTGTACCCACCAGTATCCCCTTACCTACTGGCGGGCGTTGGCTTTTAGCAGTAATCTGCATGTTTTTACTGTGTGTCCTTGTTTTCCACAATACATGCATGCATTGGCCTCAAGACATCGCTGTCGCTCCTCAGGGGTGATTTGGGTCTTTCCGATTTGCATCGGCTCTGCTTCGGAAAAAGACTCGGAAGCTGTGAGGGCGGGACTTCCGGAAGCGAGGGACTCACGGGAGTTGAAGTCATCCTCGAGTTGGCTCTCTCGAACACAGTTGTCAACGCGGATGGCCAAGGCAATTACATTGTCTAGGTCGGAAGGTATTTCCCCAGTAATCAGCTTATCTTTTATCTGGCGGTTTAGAGCTTTGATGAATGCGCTACGGAGCGCTTTTCCTTCCCATCCGGACTCCTCAGCGAGGATGCGGAAGTGTATTGCAAACTTCGCCACTGTTTCCCCTCCTTGGCGTAAGGTAAACAGTTTTTGGGCCGCTTCCTCCTGTTGGAGAGGGTGGTCAAACACCTGGAGAAAGTTCTTCAAAAACATGGAGTAAGACAAGAGGTCGACGGGACGTCGACGGAGGAAGGCTTGTGCCCATTGGAGCGCCTCACCCTTCAGTGCACTTACAATGTAAGTAATGCGAGCAAAGTCAGAGTCATAGGTAATTGGAGCTTGTTTAAAAGCCAACTCGCATTGGAGAATGAAGCCGCCACATTTACGTGTGTTACCTCCAAAAAACTCTGAAGGATGAACGTCTGGCTCCTTACAAGGAACATTTGGTTTTGTTTGGGTTGACAACTCCTTCTGTAGAGAAGACACCATGCTCCCCACTTGCAGCAGGTTCTTTTGGGTGGTTTGCTGCTGAGTGACAATCTGCTGTAAAGTTGACCCAAACTGACCCCTTACTTCCTCAGTCGTGCCCGGGGGGTCCATTGGCTGGGACATACTATCAGGTTTGGTTTTAACGTCGACCTCAAATAGCAGACCAAGGAAGTAAGGACACAAGGCAGGGCAAAAGGTTAGTGAAGTTTATTTACAGTGCAGATAAAAAGTACTCAAGCAGCTGTAAAGGAAGGGGAGAGAGTTGGTGAGTATATATCCGTGGGTAATATGATGGTTTTGAATCTTGAGTTGAAGAATTTAAATTCTTACTTTGTTTTGCAGGAGGTGTTCTGGAGGAGAGTTGAAGGTGGGACTCCTGGGGTTGCAGCAGGTGGAGTGAGCGGATCCAGTTGGAGAGAGGAGCAGGTTGAGACCAGACGGTGCAGATGAGGACATCTAATGATCCACAGAGGTTGAGACCCGTGGATGAAGATGGTCTTGGAGAAGACCAGAGACAGGCCGTGGAAGGTCAGAATGGAAGAAGATGTCCCAGCGCTGAAGAGGTGTCTGGCAGCTGCTTAAATAGGTGAGTGAGCAGTCCTCCTCAGACTGGCAGCAGGTGTGGTGAGTTGAGTGATTGACTGTGGAATGAAGAGTGACAAACAGACAGAAAAACCAAGAATCCCACAAAAACTTTATACATTTCTGCATAAAAATGACCTAAAACATCATCAGATTTTCACACAAGTCCTAAAAGTAAATAAAGAGAACCCAGTTAAACAAATGAGACAAAATATTATACTTGGTCATTTATCGAGGAAAATGATCTAATATTACACGATTTTTCCTGAGATTTGTCAAGCTGTTTTATCAGTAATGCACAAAAATAAATTAAATATTGACGAGAGCATATAGTGTTCACATGAACTAAGTTTTAATTTATATCCATCCATAGCCATTGTGAGACAAACTGCTTCAATTGTACTCGTCAATGTAATAATAATAATAATAATGATAATAATAATAATAATGAATTTAATTTATAATGCACTTTTCATTAATAAAAATCTCAAAGTGCTACAAAGTGCAACAAAAACAAAGATCAAATAAAACAAGTGATAAAATCGAGTAAAATCAATAATAATATCAACTAAGATCAAAGATAAAATCATGTGGAGGCAGAATTGGCTTGCTTAAAAATAAAAATAAAATAAAACAAGTGATAAAATCAAGTAAATCAATAATAATAAATGTCTGAAAGTTAACTAACAACTTGTAATTGTTACCAATAAAAACAACTGATTTTGCTTATTTATAACAAATTATAGTGTAAACTTTTGGTGGTGAATGATGCATATTTAGAGGTTTGTTTTATAATACAGTAATATATATGGTTACAACGATCACAAAAAAAAAAAAAAACTTTACAGAATTGAGCAATGCTTTAAAAGGCCTGTCTCAAATATATGTAAACTGTGAAATTATTTTTGGAGGAGACCATTATATGGTAATGGACAAATGGCTTGATAGATGTCCATCAAAGATGCAAAATCATCATTACAACTCCATTTTGTTTGAATTTTGTAATGAGTTCAAGTTGAATGATACATGGCACACTTTACATCCAGAGGCACAAATTTTTAACTGGTTTAAAACCAGATGGAACAATTAAATCTAGACTAAACTTTTGGCTTGTATTAGATATTACACATGGCCTAGAAGTTAAAGTGCATGTTTCATGTTAGTTTTTTGGGCAGAAAAATAATATTTAGAGGTAATACAGTAATTTTGATAATAATCCCTGCTTTCCAAATTTATAGTAAGAGCCTTACAGCCACAAATCAGGAGGAAAACGCTGAGCCTAAAAAAAATGTGTGGTTTTGGAGTCACGAGGAGGCGACGTAGTCGGAAGTTGTTGTATTTAATTGTATTGAAGCGAAAGAGGTCCAATAATGTAAAAAAGCTAAGTCTGGTCCTCTGGACAATCAAAAAATAAAACAAAAGAAAGCAACAAAAAAAAATGTAGACACGTTTCGTCTTTCGTCCGAAAGACTTCCTCAGTCCGAGAAGCTCTATTCAGCTCAGTCTTATAAATAGCACCCTCTCACAGTGGATCAACCAGCTGGCTGATGACAGCCGAAACCAGCTGCTCACATGATCAAGGATATTAATAACAACTCCAGCCACTGAGTCAGCCATCCGTAACAACAAAATTAGAGAGATTGAAGCAGAACAACTCAGAGTCAAAGTTTCAGCCTGTCTCAGTAATGCTAAACCACCACCTCCCAACATCAGTAGAGAAGAGAAAGATGCACTCACCACTCTTAGCAAGGACAAAAACATCATAATTATCCCAGCAGACAAAGGAAGGTGCACAGTGATTTTGAACCAGAAAGACTATCATGAGAAAGTTATGTCACTCCTTAGTGACTTAACCACTTATGAACCGCTGAAAAGAGATCCAGGAAGTGGTTACAAGAAGAAGTTGATAGATTGCCTGAAAATTTTGAAGCAGGACAAGGCTATTGACAGTATTCTGTACCACAGACTGTACCCAGGGGAGGCCACGCCAAGTCTGTATGGTTTACCCAAAATCCACAAACAAGGTGTACCTTTAAGACCAATTGTTAGCATGATTAACTCGGTCACTTACAATGTTTCCAAATATCTGGCATCTGTACTCATCCCTCTCCCTGGGCTGCCACCTTACCGTGGTGGAGGGGTTTGAGTGTCCCAATGATCCTAGGAGCTATGCTGTCAGGGGCTTCATGCCCCTAGTAGGGTCACCCAAGGCAGACAGGTCCTAGGTGAGGGACCAGACAAAGTGCAGCCCAAAAACCCCTATGATGAGTACAATTAATGGACTAAGTTTTCCCTCGCCCGGACGCGGGTCACCGGGGCCCCACTCTGGAGCCAGGCCCGGAGGTGGGGCACGCTGGCGAGCGCCTGGTGGCCGGGCTTTTACCCATGGAGCCCGGCCGGGCACAGCCCGAAGAGGAGACGTGGGTCCCCCTTCCCATGGGCTCACCACCTGTGGGAGGGGCCAAAGGGGTCGGGTGCAATGTGAGATGGGTGGTGGCCGAGGGCGGGGACCCTGGCGGTCTGATCCTCGGCTACAGAAGCTGGCCATTGGGACATGGAATGTCACCTCTCTGGTGGGGAAGGAGCCTGAGCTAGTGTGTGAGGTTGAGAGTTTCCGACTAGAAATAGTCGGACTCACCTCAACGCATGGCTCTGGCTCTGGAACCAGTTTCCTTGAGAGGGGTTGGACACTCTTCCACTCTGGAGTTGCCCCTGGTGAGAGGCGCCGAGCAGGAGTGGGCATACTGGTTGCCCCCCATCTTGGTGCCTGTACGTTGGGGTTCACCCCGGTGAACGAGAGGGTAGCCTCCCTTCGCCTACGTGTGGGGGGACGGGCTCTGACTGTTGTTTGTGCCTATGCACCAAACGGCAGCTCAGACTACCCACCCTTTTTGGAGTCCTTGGAGGGGGTATTGGAGAGTGCGCCTCCTGGGGACTCCCTTGTTCTACTGGGGGACTTCAACGCTCACGTGGGCAATGACAGTGAGACCTGGAGGGGTGTGGTTGGGAGGAACGGCCCCCCTGATCTGAACCAGAGTGGTGTTCTGTTATTGGACTTCTGTGCTCGTCATGGATTGTCCATAACGAACACCATGTTTAAGCATAAGGGTGTCCATATGTGCTCTTGGCACCAGGACACCCTAGGTCGCAGTTCGATGATCGACTTTGTTGTCGTCTCATCTGATCTGCGGCCGCATGTCTTGGACACTCGGGTGAAGAGAGGGGCGGAGCTGTCAACTGACCACTACCTGGTGGTGAGTTGGCTCCGATGGTGGGGGAGGATGCCGGTCAGACCTGGCAGACCCAAACGTATTGTGAGGGTCTGCTGGGAACGTCTGGCAGAGTCTCCCGTAAGACGGAGCTTTAACTCCCACCTCCGGGAGAGCTTTGAACACGTTCCGAGGGAGGCGGGGGACATGGAGTCCGAGTGGGCCGTGTTCCGCGCCTCTATTGTCGAGGCAGCTTATCGGAGCTGTGGCCGCAAGGTTGTTGGTGCCTGTCGTGGTGGCAACCCTCGAACCCGGTGGTGGACACCGGCAGTGAGGGATGCTGTCAGGCTGAAGAAGGAGTCCTATTGGGCCTTTTTGGCTTGTGGGACCCCGGAAGCAGCTGATAGGTACCGGCAGTCCAAGCGGCATGCGGCTCGGGTGGTTGCTGAGGCAAAAACTCGGGCGTGGGAGGAGTTCGGAGAGGCCATGGAGAATGACTTCCGTACGGCTTCGAGGCGATTCTGGTCCACCATCCGGCGTCTCAGGGGGGGAAAGAGGTATGCGACCAACACCATTTATGGTGGGGGTGGCGTGCTGCTGACCTCAACTCGGGATGTTGTGAGTCGGTGGGCGGAATACTTCGAAGACCTCCTCAATCCTACTGGCACGTCTTCCACTGAGGAAGCGGAGCCTGGGGACTTTGGGTCGGGTTCTCCAATCTCTGGTGCTGAGGTCGCCGAGGTGGTTAAAAAGCTCCGCGGTGGCAAGGCTCCGGGGGTGGATGAGATTCGCCCGGAGTTCCTTAGGGCTCTGGATGTTGTAGGGTTGTGTTGGCTTACGCGACTCTGCAATATCGCGTGGACATCGGGGGCAGTTCCCTTGGATTGGCAGACTGGGGTGGTGGTTCCCCTATTCAAAAAGGGGGACCGTAGGGTGTGTTCCAACTATAGGGGGATCACACTCTTATGCCTCTTACCCACTGCACAACTCGAAACGCGCCTGCCGTCCCCTTTTGGCCGCTGGTCACGGTCCCACTGAACCACTGAACACCGTCTGATGACGTACACTAGGGGGTAGCAGAGGGAGGGGTCTCTGGCTTGTTTTCCGGGTTCAGTTGTTGTTTTAACTGCACCTCCGACGGTCTTCGATGAGATTAAAACTTTTTTTTATGTTTGGGGTGATCTACACTGGAGAGGACAGCAGCCTGTCAGCAGCAACTGTAAAAATGCCACGTTTCTTACCGGAGTTTGGGTCCAATTCCTGGAGGCTCGATCCGGTGAGTTTAAAAAGTCCGAAAAAAGTCCCGTTGTGGTTGTGTAATCAGATAGCGAGGCTCTCCCGACTGTTTGCCGGATGCGTCGAGCCGCCAGAGATCAACATTTGGGACGTCTGCGGCTCGACGGCGACGCGCGCGTGCGTGTGCAGGCTGCCGTCGCGCCGCTTCGATCACTCGAATCTCGCCGCTTCCTTGTTCGCCGTGACTCCACGCGTCTCCTCCATAGACTTTGAATGTAAACCGGCCGCTTCGGCCGCTCGACAAAGGGGGCAGTGGGTACGAGGCATTAGTCCTGCAGTGAGGGGAAGGAGGTGCCGACAATCTTCTCAGCTGCTCTCACAATGCGCTGGAGGCTCTTTCGGCAGGATGCAGTACATGCACCATACCACACCGTGATGCAGCTGGTCAGGACACTTTCTATGGCCCCTCTGTAGAATATGTACCGGTATGTATGTAGAGTCTCCTAAATGTCTTGAAATGTTTGCAGGGTTCTCAGCTTCTGTTCACACAACACATTGTTTTTTAAAGTACCGGTAGCTTCCGTGGTTTGGTTGTTCATGTTCATGAGAACAACCCCCATTTTCTCTGAAATCAAAGGACTCTGAATCCTGATCTCAGAGTCCAGGTTTTTGGGGGAACCCCCTGCAGAGCTACAGGATGCTGCAGTCAAATTTTTTCTTGCAATAAAAACAGTTGTAATAAATGGCAGTCGTTTGTGCTGCTCACCCTTTCTCAGCTCGTAGGAAATAAACCTCATCCGAACAACATCTGAAGCCTGAAGGATGTTCATGTGTTCACCAATTTGAATGTAACGCTGGTCCTGCTGACACTGCATGTGCGATGCACGCAGCTGACCCAGGTTGCCAGGTTAACAAAAATGTTTTTTTTTTTTTTTAACCCCCTAATTTTTTGTGCACATGTTCACCAAGCACAACACAGACCTCTTACAACACCCTCACTCAGCTCATGTGACAGTTTAGAGAAAATAATTAAATAAATTCCATCCATCCATCCATTTTCGTCCGCTTATCCGGGGTCGGGTCACGGGGGTAGCAGCCTAATAATTAATTTAATTTAATAAATTAATCTTTTTGAAAGCAACAATAAATAATTCATTACTGTATTTATTATCTGGCAACCCTCCCTGCCATGCAAACCACAGTGGATCCATGTAAACAAACTTTTGTTTTTATTATTATTATTATTATTCATTCCTGCAAACATTGAAAATGACAGGAATGTTTCTGGAGATTGTTCTCGTGCAGCTGGATGTTCTCTCTGAATACAGTCATGTTGCTTGAGTTTTGAATATGTTGCTTAGGGTGATAACAACACTGGGCTGAGGTGGGTGACATGTGGGCAACGAAGTAATGAGCTAGGCTGGAATACAGTTTTCTAAGCCATGCACATGAAAATAAGCAGTGATTTACCAACACTGGTCATGGAAAATGGACTGTATTTGGCACCTTTCTTGTGAAAGGCGTGATGGCCAAGACAGCCATCAAGATCTTGTGAAAGGCAAGATGGCCGCGCTCAGTCGAGTCACAGCTTCACTGGCTCCCGGTTTTGTTTTAACCTTATTTTTTGGCACCAACAATGTACATCCACAGTACGGGTATGACCACGACACACTTGTGGAGTTTTCTGTGCCTCTGTTTTACCATTGTGCCATCATGGTTCAGTCCTTCCAGCCTAGGGCTCAAGCCTGTCATGCTGGCTGTCTCCATGATCCTCCATCTGCCTGCACAAACTGAACTCTACCGACCCGTTTGGTTCCAAGGGGAAACCTGGAAGTTTTCTGTCTGCCGGACCCGGTTCTGGAGGGCTATCTGGGAGGGCAGCTGCTGCGGTTATTGTTACCATCTGGCTGCTGACAGGACCTGCTAACTTAACCTGCTAACTAAACCTGCTAACCTGCTAATGCTGCTAACAAGATCTTCAGTCTGCCTGATCAGCCTGAACTCTGCGTACCCGCTTGGTTCCACAAGGGAAACTTTGGTGTTCTCTGGCTGCTGGACCCGGTTCTGGGGAACAGTCTGGAAGGCAGCTGCTGTGGTCCCAATTATCATCATTTTGCTGAAGGCACCTGCTAATGTGACCTGCTAACGCTGCTAACAAGACCTGCTAATGCTGCTAACGCAACCTGCTAACGCTGCTAACGCGACCTGCTAACGCGACCTGCTAACGCTACTAACAAGACCTGCTAACGCTGCTAACAAGACCTGCTAATGCTGCTAACGCAACCTGCTAACACTGCTAACAAGATCTGCTAACGCGACCTGCTAACGCTGCTAACAAGACCTGCTAACACTGCTAACAACACCTGCTAATGCTGCTAACGCGACCTGCTAACACTGCTAACAAGACCTGCTAACGCTGATAACGTGACCTGCTAACGCTGCTAACAAGACCTGCTAACGCTGCTAACGCGACCTGCTAACACTGTTAAAAAGAGCACGCTGCTAACCAAACCACACAGCTAACATTACCATGGTGCCAACTGGACCATGTTGCTAAAAGAACCTTACTGTCATCAGAACCACTCTGCCAATAGGACCATGCTGCTGTAGATGTATTTATTTTTCACTTTTGGTGCCTTGTTTCTGTATTTTTGTTGCATGCTTTGAATAAATTCTAGTTTATGTTAGTTTAGTTTATGTTAGTGCTTGCATTAAGCGTGTAAATTATAGCCGAACAGAACCTATGAGAATCGTGCTGCTGTTGTTTGGTGTATTGTTTTGCACTATTAGTGACTAGCGTATATCTTAGATCTCTTAGTGTACCGTTTGATGTTCGTTTAGCGTATATCTT